>JAXGGA010001083.1:0-170429 GCA_038373865.1 Uloborus plumipes
ACATTACTGTGATATTCGCAAAGAACGTGAAGTTTATCTTTCATTCAGAGTTACATGAACGCATCAACGCGTAAGAATACAGTTTAGCCTTCAGTAATAACAATCCTCTTGAATATATTACTTTTCAACTTATAAATGACTCGAATCTCATGATAAACAGTCAGTTTCCATGACTTTTGGACATTTTTCGCTGAAATCCATGACTTCCATGACCAATTTCGATCATATTTGAAATCCATTACTTTTCCCGACTTTCCCTGACTCCAGTCTTAGGACTGCTATGATTGAGCTGTGGGTGCATTTGCTTCAGTTCTGCCTCAGCCCTGGCTTACGGGCGGTAACTCATTGCACATTACCAAGCTTTTGCCTTCAAATTTCGAGTTGAGCCGCACCATAGTTTGCGGACGCTCGCTGGTAACAGTGGCGTAATTTCATACCCGCAAGACCCCGCAACGCGGGGGGGGCCCAAAATTGGTAGGGGCCCAAAATAAATTCGACCTTTTTTTTTTTTTTCAATTATGAATTCGATTGCATTTATTTAGTCCGCGAGGCCCCAAAGCTGTTTTCTTTCGATTTCCACGTTCGCGAGGGACAAGAGTTTTCTCCACGCGATAATGTTTTCATTCCCCAGATAAAACACTCCGCGTTCGACTGGTGGGTCACAGGAAGGCAGCAGGTGGTCAATTATCCATACCGTACCACCACAATACTTCCAAGAGGGCAGTTTCCATTTCATTTCACACCTCCAGGGTCCCCCGTACCTACCACAGCTTCGTGGTTTAACCGGGATAGGGCCCTGAAGGGCGCTCTGTTCTTAATTTTGAACCAGAACCTAGGGTCGAGCAAACCCTAGGCCCAGCACCCCCAGAGGTATCGTTTCACTTGGAGGACTTTGTGACCACGACATTTTTAACGCCTCCCAGCCACCATTAATCAAGGCGGTGGATCTTTGATCGGCTGGGATCGAACCCGGGTCCCTCCGGACACGAGTCCGATGCCTTACCGATCGGGCCACCACGGCCCGAGAGGCAGTTTCCAGTTTGGAAGAGCCCAAAGCGAAGTAGGAGAGAAGGGGCAGGGAGAGGATAAGCAGGGCCTGATTACTGAATAAGGCCGTGGCCAAGCCCCCCCCACTCCCTCGCTCTTTAGGGGCCCCCAAACGGCTAATATTGTTTCAGTTTCAGTCTATGACAAAAATTGTTTCGGCCAAAGGTTAAAATTGTAAAGCTTGAAAGCAGGGGCCCCCAAAGAAGTTTTTGCCCTAGCGGCCAGAGAAATCTCAATCGGGCCGTGAGGATAAGCCCTAATCTAAGTATAGAATAGGCCCATTACGAGTTCAAATATCAAAAGTCCATGTAAATGAGAAAGTTTTTCATCGGATTCGTTCATGTGGCAAATGTACGTTGATTTATTTATTTTATTCTATTTATTTGTTTGCTCATTTTTCCAATTTTTGTCCAATGTAATATTTTTATTCATGCCTTTTAACATCTACAATTTTCTTCTGTGTCTTCGTATATGTGACGACATTTCACGAAAAAGTCATGAGTGCGTAGTTAAGCTCGAATATCTGCTTTTCAATTGATGTAAAAAAATTCAAACTAATATTTTTCAGTTTTGTTGCAGCAGTAACTTTATTATCAATTCGAGTAGTTGTACATTTCTATCACTGTTGGGCCATAAACAACCTCATTGAAACCTCTAGCAAATGACGTATGCATATTCAGTGACTTTTGCAATTTCATGAACTTCTAGAATATTGCTCTTTAAAAATATTCTTATTACTGCGACACGGCAAATTTCTACTGTTATAAAATTTTTAGAACGTACGCATGGGATAAAATATGTGTACGGTAAAGCAAAAGTAATTTCAAATCTATTTTGCTACTTACGGGTATTCTTGTTTTTAATCATGGTTTAAATCACTTGAAATTTAATCAATGTATATTATATGTATATTTTATGTATATATGTAGTTATGTGATGCATAAATCAAAGTTTAAATCGTATTGAAGCATGTTGTTTTATTTTGGCTAAGAGTTGGGTAAAATTTAAACCAATTTGATTTTGTCAAGTACGTCTGTCAACAGAGTATAAAGTAACCTTTTTGCATTTTAATTCTCCAATAGGGAAGTGAAGTACAGTATTTGTCTGTTTGTGATTTTATATTTTGTCCCCCTTCAGTATCAGCACCTAATTTTCCTTTCTCCCCCTCCCCCCTCTCTCTCAAAAAAAAAAAACGAATTTTAAAATTTTTGGCCGATTCCTTTATTAGACTTACAGTCTTAATTCGTTCTTTACTTTCATCACCTTTCATACTACATTGTAGATTTATTACGAAAGTCAAGAAACCTAAAATATAATCAAATGAATAAGAAACATAAAAACCTGATATGAGTTTTAAATTTTTTCTGAATTTTTTTTTTCAAAAATTTTGTTTCTTTTTTTATGTGTGTGTGTGTGTGGGGGGGGGGGGGGGGCAATCATATTTTCTGCGGGGGGGGGGGCCTAAATTTGAAGTTACGCCACTGGCTGGTAAGATAAATTCACTTTATCTACCAGTTTGTTGGCTTTCTTACTTACATTAAGAGGATTTTTGCCTCCGGCTCGATCATTGGCTATTCCTAACTGAGGAGCCCATAATAAGGGCGAAACTGCAGTCTTAGGATGCTATGATCGAGCTGTGGGTGCATTTGTTTTAAAGTCAGGGAAAGTAATGGAAAGTCAGGGAAAGTCATGGAACGTCATGGATTTCAAATATGATCGAAATTGGTCATGGAAAGTCATGGATTTCAGCGGAAAATGTCCAAAAGTCATGGAAACTGACTGTTTATCATGGAGATTTGCGTCGTTTATAAGTTGAAAAGTAATATATTCAAGAGGATTGTTATTACCAGAGAACCTTTATACTCAGAGTAGTGACAAGGACAGAAATAGCGCTTCTGCGCATGTTCTCCGAGTCGAAAAACCGTCCAACTCGAATTAGCTGGGGCATTCGTACTTGGCGCGGTATCTCTCGTTTGGCGTAAAGGGGTCAATTTCCCGCGGTCGAAAAGAAAACCCAACGCAACACTTCTGCTGGTGCATTTGGTACTTTTTTTTTATCGTATGAATGAATTTATGCTAGATAAGCGGTATTTCACATCACTTTTTAGTCCTGTGAAAATTTTTGCTATCCGCTAAAACCTTATCTGCTACTTGGTGTAATTTTTGTACTTTTTCCAAAATTAATTTTTTATTATGTATATTTTACATTATAAACACCAAGGCTGGAATTCAAGTGAAACAGGCGATCGCAAATTACAATCGCTACTGGAAATTAGAACGTTTCTTGATAAAAACATCGTGACGTCAGCGTGACGTTTGCGTGACGTTTGCCTATGAAAAACGAGCTAGATAAAACGAAAAAAGCCTACTTGGAGAATAAGAGGAAATCGCTGACTGCTTGTGAGCTCTTATTGGCTCCACCCGTAGTGACGTCAGTGCCAAGTTAAGTTGATGATAATGTAATTCACTTCCAGTAGCGATTGCAATTCGAAGCGATTGCAATGGTGTTTCACTTGAATCCCTGCCTTAACAGATATTTTAAATCTAAGAAATAAATAAATAAAATATATTTCAAGCATTATGTGAAGTAAAATCTTGTCAATGTTTTATGAAGTCTGTTGATACAACTTTTGATGAGAACATTAATTTTGAATAAGTAATGATTATAAGTTTGAATATGTAAGTAAGATACATATTGCTAAAATCAGTAAATGTACTGAATGATTTTAATCATATACATTTACAAGTTTTCTAACTAAATATTAAAATACTAGCTGATGTGCCCGGCGTCGCACGGGTTTAACACGTCCGGGTCACCAATTATGGAGGTTGTTATTTCCATATTTATAATTCAAGAACAGACTTCATTAGAAACCAAACAACTTATTTTATTATAGAACAACCAACTGAAATTACAATTTTTAAATATATCATGCACAAGTGCGTGCTCGATAAAAAGTGCGTGCCAAGTTACATGGTTACAGTTACATTTCAGATATTTACAGTTCGCCACAAATGCAACATGCCAAATCCAAGAAAATAAATATATGTCTTTCAACTAAGCCCAGTAGAATCATATTTCTTAAAGCTATTTTTTGTGATCATGCGGTAAATTAACTGGGTGTGAAGAAGAACGTGAAATCAAACTTAAATGCGTTATTTATTTTATCCGTGTGATTTTCCAAAAAAATCATTTTCTAACTGTTGCCAATATCAATTTTTTTTTATTACGCGGTATCGATTATTGGCATAGATGAATATAAAAATCCTAAGAAAGCAATAAATTTCATACTTACTCCAGAGAAGCCTTGGTTCAAAATTTTCATCGTGATTACTATTAATACTGTTCTTGCGGGGCAACGAAATTTTGTAACAATGGGTTGAAATTTTAATCATTTAATGTGGAAATTACATGAAATTTACTATTTTCCATAATAACTTTTTGAAACTAAGCTTTTTAGAAATAAATTATAGCTTATCCTGCTCCCTGTTACTGTAGCTATCTACGGTGAAAAAATGGTTAAAATCGGTTCAGTAGTTTGGAAGATTACCCCGGACATACGGATACAAAAGTAGTCTTTTATGTATATAGATTGTCCGAGCTCAAGGATATAATTTAACAGCTTTGATGTGCATTACCATAAAAAAGGAAAATAACCATATTTTGAAACAGGGTTTGAAAATATATTTTCCAAAAAATCGATTGTTTTGATAAATATATAACATTTTCATTCAACAAAATCTATACTTGTAAAAATGCAATTAATCCGGGTCTTTAAGAACTATAATATTTAAAATTAATTTCTTTGAGAATCAAAATCTATTTCATAAAAAAGTACTATTTTGTCTAGTATTTATGTATGAATGGCATTTATAATAATTTGTTCAATGCAACATTTGAAAGAGTGTTTTACCAAAAAAAGTAAAAATATTGTAAATTTTCTATTGGCCTTTTTTACATTTATACATGCACTCTATAAAGCCGATTACATGCATGTTCCCGATGAAAGTCATACACAAACATCACAATATCGGACACACACACACACACACAAAAAAGATGAATTAATATATTCTACAAACAAATTATAGGGTATTACGTTTATAATCGTTATTGTTTGGGGACAACTGAACATTGAAAGTTTAGAAATCCATTCATGTTCATTTATTATAATTCTAAAACTAAATTTCGAAAATTTCAGACACTATGATATTTTCATAACTATTGACTACAATATCAACTTAAGCAGCAGACTCAGAATAAGAGACACTAAGTAACAAAATATTTGTAGAAAGATAATTTGTACAATGCAATACAAAAAAAAAATCAAGCGTACTCATGGAAGTGTTTCAAATACTTAAAAAATATTGAAATTCTGTTCAAAGAGACCCTCCATTTTTCTGCTTCAAATACAAGCTCTTTAAACCTTGAGTACAGTAACCTGTTTGGCGTGCGTTTAAAGCCCAGCTGTCGCCAAAGCAAGCTTCTTCGTGGACTTTTAAAAAAAGCCTTAAAAATAAAATTACAGGTAAAGAAACACTATGAATTGAAGCAAGACAGTTAGTTGATAGATTAAAGTACATTCTAAATGCATTGGATTACTTTCCTCGTTCAAAATATTGCTCAGAATACAGAAAACAAAACCTTGAACATAAGTCTGATAAAACAAAAGAATTTTTTTAAAAATCCTGAGGTAAAAAATACTTCATTGAAGGCACTAGAATAGTGCACAGCACATCAAAGAATGTAAAACTGAAAACCAAATTGCATGACGTAATTTATTTCACTAGAAATCCACTTTTTTTTCTGGAGCGCAAGTCGCGCGCAATGCTATTCCTATGGACGGGAACTCCAGCGTTGGACGGTTTTTGCTATTGACCAATCAGCGCGCGGTACGCCTGTGTCGCTTCTCTCAGTATATAGATTCTCTAGTTATTACTGAAGGCTAAACTGTATTCTTACGCGTTGATGCGTTCATGTAACTCTGAATGAAAGATAAAATTCACGTTCTTTGCGAATATCAAAGTAATATATTTGAGGGTGTCCGCGAACCTGGAAAGTCATGGAAAGTCAGGGGAAGTCATGGATTTCAAATATGATCGAACTTGGTCATGGAAAGTCATGGATTTCAAAGAAAAATGTCCAAAAGTCATGGAAACTGACTGTTTATCATGGAGATTCGCGTCATTTATAAGTTGAAAAGTAATATCTGTACCTCAGAACCAGACTAACGTAAGTCCATTTTCGTCATTTTTCAGTAGAGGGGAAAAACGATGTATTCGACAATCGTTTTTCCCCTCTACCAAAAAATGACGAAAATGGAGTTACGTTAGTCTGGTTCTGAGGTACAGATATATTCAAGAGGATTGTTATTACTGAAGGCTAAACTGTATTCTTACGCGTTGATGCGTTCATGTAACTCTGAATGAAAGATAAAATTCACGTTCTTTGCGAATATCAAAGTAATATATTTACAGGGTGTCCGCGCACCTGGAAAGTCAGGGAAAGTCAGGGAATTTCCATGACTTTCCCTGACTTTCCATGACTTTCCCTGAGTTTCCATGACTTTCCCTGAGTTTCCATGACTTTCCCTGACTTACCCTGACTTTCCATGACTTTCCCTGACTTTCCATGACTTTCGAGGTGCGCGGACACCCTGTAAAATATATTACTTTGATATCCGCAAAGAACGTGAATTTTATCTTTCATTCAGAGTTACATGAACGCATCAACGCGTAAGAATACAATTTAGCCTTCAGTAATAACAATCCTCTTTGTTTTTCGTCAAATGTTCAGGCTCAAACAGCTGATAGATTTTGATTTTCGTCTTTACATAAATAAGGACGCTAAAAATATTTCAAATCATTTCTTAGTGCTTGCAAAAAAAGGGTTGCTGTGAACCCAGCTCTTAGATATTCTTTCCCATTAACGATAAGAATATGAAAGAAATCACATTCATATGTTACGAATACCTTTTGTTTGTCCAGCTGCAAGTTTGAACTGGTTGGGAAATATCCATAACTCTAAGCCATAAAGAATCTTTAATACAGATATAACACGAGGAATCACCCCTGGGACACGAAAACACACACCAAGAGAAGATTGCTCTGTTCAAGAAAATCGCACTAAGCTCTAGTATCTTCCTTGGACACTTCTTTTACATGGGTCATCAGAAGTTAACTTTGCGCAACTTCCATTACTAGTTGCACGTTGCTCTGAATGTGCTACCAACTCCTCAACCTCATCGTTCCTCACTCCAGACTTAAAATTAGAATGTTTTATTCTGGACTATGATTGCTAAAACCGCTTAAAAAGCAGTATTGTAGATTCAATGGCAATGGATGGTTCCACGCAATTGCGTGAACATCGCATCTGACATTGCACGCAATCAAATACCCAAATTCTACCTATTTCTTGGTTTATCGATTAAAATACTGAGAGACCAAGAGTAGAATAGATTTTGGTTGTAATACCACAGAAAACACAATGTCTAAAATATAATGGCGGAAAGCACAATATAAAAGTTGCTTCCCTAGTTTTTTTTCCCAAGTTCAAACATGCTCCAACTTTAGTACCGGCAATGCATGTCGTATTGAAACACATACCACGTACGAGCTCAGTAAGTTCCCATTTATCTAACTGGTTATCGTATAGCAGCATTTTCCGTAGCAATTCCAATGCCTGACTAACTTACTAGAACCCAGAAGTAAATCATCAATGCTTGTGGTCCTGATACTAATACTGGTATGAAACCCGCCGATCATCCTTCATTTTCCCAATATATTTTGCATAAGTGTTTCGTTCCAGTGAACTATCAAAGGAAGTCCTAGATTTAAACGACTTTTGTAAGTTAACGGCCAATTCAGAGCGAATAGTTTGCATTTACCGTTTTATGGACGTTGTCAAATCCTCCCCATTTTGACCCATACTTTGTACTGTAGCAGCTACTATCAAAGTGGCTTTCTGTCACTTATACTGGGCCCTGTCTAGAGTGGATGCTAGGTGTTTTAGCCAAATAAACTCATACACCTCAAACAACCGAAAAGAAAACAGAAACCACAGCCCGAGCTTGCAGCTGCATTTTCTACCCAAACTCAGGTAAGAGATAATGCAGCTTTGGAGCGGGGGGGGGGGGTAATCGTTACAACTCACTTTGAGCTATTAATTTATTGACTAATTACTTAATAGAGTAAACTAACGTTTTAAGTTATTCCATTTTATATGAAGAATAATATTATTTCGGGTAATGAAGCTATATACTCCAACTCTCGAAATTGCTAATTTTCAACAGAATTCGATCGCGTTGAGCGACCTCTAAATATTATTCAATTGAGCTAAAATGTTACATACATCACATTCATGAATAGTGTAAAAAAACTGCGGGTCAGACCAGAGAAATTTAAGAAAAAAAAATTGAATCACCCTATTGTACAGTAAACTTTCGGACAGTTTTTTTTTTCATATTCTACTACACAGATACCCTGTGTTGACTCCATATTGAACTAAAGTGCAACAAAAAATAACAATTGACTTTCCTTCTATACACTTTTATAAGGGTAGTACTCTCTTAGGAAATCTTTAACATTTACCCGGTTGATAATGGTTAATTGAAATCACTTATAACATTTTTCAATGAATTATTGTCAGAAAACCACAAGAAGTTTTAAGAACTGTTTTCTGAGACTTCTACTTCCCAGGGTTACTTCTTCCACTATGAGGTGTAAGTGCGTACTTCAGCCTTGTTTCTGTAAAGCATCTGCATTTATATTGAATCAAGTATAAGTGTTGCAATGCATTAATGAGCTTCATCCTACAATTTACCTTAAAAATATAAATTTAAGTTCATGACAGTTTTTATTAAAAAAACCCCCCAATGATCTTGAGCTGCTTAATTCAAACAAGAAGAATTACTGAAATAAGGAGAATAACTGAAAAACTCATGTAAAGAGAACGCAAATTTCGCAAATTTGAGGGAATGCTTTTCGACTAGTTTGTTACGGTCAAATTTTCAAAAAAATTTGACTCTACCACCAGAAGTCATAGTGGAAAAGATATACGTAACAAATAGAAAAGTTTAGCGAGAAAAATTTGTTATTCAAACTTAGTTTTATTCTCTGCATAAACATTTAATTCTTGTAATATTGATTTGTGCAAAAAAGCATTCTTTTAACTATTTTTATGCATATTTTTTTAGAAAGAAAACAACTAAGAGATTGTGCCGAAAAGTAATGTTAAAAATAACAACGTTTTATTGCACAAAAGTAGCAGATTACTGCATATACGCTGCTTCACACACTTCAGGGTCCCCCTTACCTACCACAACTCGTGGTATAACTGGGAAACAACTTAACCTTTAATTATTTAAAGAAGAAAAGAAAGAGTAATTATGTGTTGAATGAGAAGAAAAGAAGATAATGTAAAAGAAAAAAAGCCTTTTTTCATGCGCCTACAGTGAGTTCTGGGAAAATGTGGATAACTTGAAATTAGTCTACTCTTTTCATTTATTCTACTTTTATATATGTATAAAAGTAGTACCAGAAGGATTAATTCTAGTTTTGCAAATATTTTGCAGAGCACTCTCTATTATGCATTGACTTGATTGCTTCTTCATTTTTGTTGCATATTTTACAGAAGCCAAACTTCGAAACTGCTTTGCTGATTTTCTAAATCCAATTTCTACATCGTATCTGATTTTTTCAAACAGCGAAACTTGGTTTCTGATAGATTCATGAGCTAATTTCTATTACAACAATCACTTTAATCTGAACCCTTTTCGCCTTTTTTTACTCCTCCTTTTATGAGTTTTTCTTTATCGGAGAAGACTTCCAAACACGTCTACCTTTTAAATATACAATAACATATTTTATAATGTTTTCCACTTTCTGTTGCTTTGACAGATCTTTTTTTCTAGTCGTTACAAAAATCAAGGCTGTTTGGAAGTTATACTTCAAATACCTTGATCTCCATTGGTTCACTTTTTCGAAGACGTTCGCACTATTTTTACGAATAAACTACTACAAGAATTACTTAAAATTTAGAAAAGAAGCTGAATAAAAAGTGAATTGAAAATAGGAATCACAAAAACAAAAGAAAGGCAAACTACGAAGGTCGATCTTGCCTCATAATGCGAGACGCTCTTGCCCTATCGCACTTTGAAGAAGTGGCTAGTGCAATTCCTCCTATAAACAGTCTGGCCACAGATTTAACCGAAATAAATCATGTATGGGATTACAAATTATTAGTAAATAGACATTCTTTACACGTGAAGTGCTCTGTACTCTCTAATCGAATATCAAAATCTATTACAAACGTCTTCAAACGGAATGAATACACGATCATACAATGCACAATACCATTACGTTCATGATCGTTTAAATTGAATTTTGAAAAAGTAAAGCATGATCGAACTGCTTCTTTGAAAGTCAACGAACGTAATTTTTAGAAAACATATCTCACACTAATAATAACACAGATTTAAGGACTAGTGCGTTGTATTGCAAAACTGCTTGAATCACTTTACATTCTATAAATCTAGCGACAGTATTCACCAGACGACAAATCTAGCGACGGTATTCACCAGACGACAAAAGTTTGGTCAGACAGCAAAACCACCGGTCGGAGCTCTCTTCAATTAAGTATAAGGTTTCAATTTGAAGTACAAGTGTGCGATTGAGACTTTATTATTATGGTGACTATCAGCGTGCGTGTTCCTGATTTTTTAAAAATGAGAAGAAAAGTAAAATTCTTCACGGAACTGGATTTGACAGCGGAAAGCTTTTCAGCTTCCTTTGATAAATTTTACAGGAAACATTGAAACTAGAAAGGGAAACATTTACTTCCTTCCTCAGATATAAACTCATCACCTGATGAACATCTCTGCTATTAAACATATCTTCTAAAGAGAATATAGGCCTAGGACAATAAAAGAGAAAAATGACGCGTTTGATGTTCCTTTTTGCTGTATCGTTGGCATTGCTTCAAGATGCTCGTGGTCAAGGTAAGATTCTGTAACGAATGGTTCTGCATTTGAATTTTGATTTAAACATAAAGAATAAATAAATGAAATTAAAAAAGAAAAAACGTGTCCGGTAAACTTCTCTACTCATCATTTATCTTGCTTGCAAAATATTTATGAGTTGCTTCAAATTTATATTATTGCATACTCTTTTGTTTAGATCAATTACTGCGTTTTTAGCCTACTTTCCCGTTAAAAATAAAAGAAAGACTAATAAAATATTTTCGGAAACAAAATAGAACCGACTTCAGTTAGAAATTGCTCTAAAAAGTAAAAAATAATTTTTTTCTTTGAACACCATCGAAACTACTTTTAAACATAAGTTTTGAAGTCGGCGCAAAAACAATGTATAGAATCATACCCAACTACAATTCAACTATGAATATAAATTTTAATGGATCCAGGTTCTTTAAGAGCATTCGCATACATTTCATTGATTACCACACATTCGTGTAATGTTACATTCTGCTTTTAAATTTCAATGGTTTCTCTGAAAAATGTTGGCAAAATATAGTTAAATATCATTTTACCTATCGTTTTTGCGCCGACTTCAAAACTTATGTTTAAAAGTAGTTTCGATGGTGTTCAAAGAAAAAAATTATTTTTTACTTTTTAGAGCAATTTCCAACTGAAGTCGGTTCTATTTTTTTTCCGAAAATATTTTATTTCATTCTTTTTAGTGTAAATGCACTTATGCCTAATAACTCAACACTCATGGTATTTGATACATTTTATTTGTTTGTAATGATGTTTTTTGGTCACAACCAATATGAAAATCACAAAAAATAGCTACTTTAATTTTTAACATGTATTTATCATCTTCAGAACTTTTGACTTTTAATTTTACCTTGAATTTGACGTAAATGCAAGGTATAAAATACAGAATTTTATAAAGGTACAAAAATTAACATAATATAATTGATTGTGTATATAATTTTTGAAAAAATAATATAAGTGTCGCAAATCAAAAACCATTTATTGCCACTATCGATATATAAAAAGTCTTATTAATTTACAATGTATATTGTAACCAAAAAAAAATTAAATTCGTAATCTTTTAGTTTTGCGTCATCCATTACCTCTTTCGTAACGATATTGCATTGTTTTTTGAAGTCGGTTAAAAATAAAAACAACCTCCCCTTCATGGGGGTTCAAAGCCCCCAAAAATGGCGCAAACGTCCATAAGAAAATTCTACAGCATCGAAGGACCCCATTGCCAATTTTAACAAAGATCCGACCTAAACTGTCATTTTGTACTAAAAAAATATGGGGTAGATCCCCATGGGGGATGTACCTGCATAAGGACATTACAATCATTAAAATCATTCAAAAAAAAAAAAAAAAAAAAAACCATGCAGCTGTTCAAAAAAATAGTGCAGACCTGGACTCGATCTCATTCCATCAGGAACTTCAACCTGACGCGTTTAACCACTTGACTATCGTGTCGCTCATTGAAGTAAGGATTTACGATAGCACATATTGTTTTAAATAACATGAAAGGTTCGTTTTTCGATCATAACTTTTTTTCTAGTGAACAAATATCGTCATATGAGTACATGGTACCTAAGTTACACCATCTCCTATCGATTAAAAAAAAATTGTCCAAATCGGTTCAGTAGATCAGATGTAATGTGAGAACAAACAAAAAAAAAGTATACGCTTTGAATTGAGAACCTCCTCCTTTTTTGAAGTCGGTTAAAAAGCATTAAAAGTGGCTTAATGCATCTAAAAAATATCGCCAAGTCCAAAAAATATCGCCAAATCAAAAAAATATCGTCAAATCCAAAAAAAAAGTCAAAAAGAAATAAAAACGAAAAATGAATAGTGAAAAATTAAAAATTGGAAAGTCGGGCATTGAGATGGGGAATTTGTGTGTCTGTCGGTCTGTCGGTCTGTCTGACCCCCTTTAATAACTTTTGAATGAATATTCCGATTTGAACAAACTTTTTTTTGTTGGAAAGATCTCGGCGAGTACATCTCATTCCTATATTTGATTTTTTGATTTGAACAATTTTTGGTTCAACTTTGAGCCGTTCAAACAACCGGTCCCGCGATACCTACTTTTTAATGAACAGTCCGATTTGAACAAACTTTTTTTGTTGGAAAGATCTTATCAAGGATACTTCATTCCCGTATTTACATTTTCGATTTGAACAATTTTTCGTTCAACATTGAACCGTTCAAACAAGCTCCCTTCAAACAAGCCCCTAATAACTTTTGAGTGAAGAGTGGGATTAAAACAAACTTTTTTTTTTTGTTCAAAGGATCTCAGCAAGGATACTTCATTACCATATTTAAATTTTGAACATTTTTTCGTTCAACATTAAACCGTTCAAGCAACCTTTCCCCACCTAATAACATTTAAGTTAACCGTCCGAATTAAATAAACTTTTTTTGTTCGAAAGATCTCGCAGATTCTCATTCCCATAGCTCGCTTTTTGATTCGAACCATTTTTCGTTCAACGTTGAACCGTTCAGAAAAAAACTTAAAATTAGCGCCTACGGTGAAATTTAAGTTAAATGTAGATCCTGAGCTTAAAGGCCCTCAAACTAATTTTGTAAGGAAATGGTTTTGATAAATAATGCATGTAAAGTACTTTTCTGGATAATCTTCTGTGAGGACTGATTCTGACTCCGACTCTGTAAACATGGCAGAAATGCAGGCTCATAAAAAAAATGACTGACTGTGCAGACGAGTTTTTGTTTATTTATTTATCTGTTTTGTTATTATTATTATTATTTTTTTTAGCAGACAATTTTTTTTGTAACAAACATTTTTCCTTCGCGAGAGTATTTTATTTTTTATTTATATTTAACAACTGGCAATGGATTAAAACTGAAATTCGAGACATTTTTTTAATGAACGAGTTTTTTTTCCTTTCTTCGTATGTTCTTTGTACTTTTATTTATTTACTAGCGATAACCGCACGGCTTTGCCCGTGGTATAAAATTAAAAGTTTATTTGTAAAATAATTGATACAGCAGAAAAAATGCTCTATTTTACTTTTATTCAACTATAATTCCTTCAAAGTGATATAAAGATCTGATATGGACCCCACACTACTTAATTTTACGTGTAAATTTCTTAGTAGATGCCTTAAGGGCTAAAATAGTGCTTGGAGTGAGGAAGATAACAATTCAAACATTTGTATCCCTAGTTTGCTACGAAACAATGCAAAAAAAATGTTTTACAATGGTTAATCTCCTAAATATCGTCGATTTTAACATCATTTAGTGGATTTTTCGCAAAATATCGCCAACAGCGCCAAATTGAACCTAAATCAAAAAAAAAAAAAAAAAAAATCGCCAAATTGGCGTCAAATACTTGGCGATCAAAAGCTTGGCGATATATCGCCAAGTGGTCGCGCCAATTCATATCACTTTGGTTAACCAATTCATATTACCTTGCATTGAAAACACTGATTTACCCGATGAATGGGGTAAAACACCCCCTTGGAACATTCGAATGCAACCCCAAGGGAGATGGACAAAAATAAGCCAAAAGAGAAAAAAAGAACAATTTTGTTGATAAAAGGAACCAACAGAAATCTTACCAAAGTTTAAAAGAAGAAGAAAGTTTTCTTTCCTAGCTTAAAAAACAAAACAATACATTTTCCGAAATGAAACACTGTAAAAAAACGATGCAATATCGCAATTGATACGATATTTCGTTAATCTGTGCTTTAGGTACCCTTTTCTCGCTAAATGAACGATAGGCACGCCAAACGTGGTAACCCTAGCTATTTTGCGTAGTTGACTTTTTGAAAACGCGCCAAGCAGGGTTTCAAAGCATCCTCTATGGGAAAAAGACAGAGTTGCCAGAGAATTGGAACAAAAAAATACTACGCCTCCTCTAAAAAAAATATTACAAAATACTACTGTTTCCAAACGTTGCCAAAATCAATGTTGCTGAAATGCAAAATCTATGAAAATGAAAAAAAAAAAAAAAAATCCGCCAAATCTTTTAATTAAGTCATTAGTGTATTGGAAACAGGGTTGCCAGAAAAATACTACGCTCCTTATTTGGGCCGAAAAAATACTACCGGGTCATTCCACGTCAAGTGATCCAAAATCTGAGAAAAATTTTACCTTACATTTTTGTATTTCTTTCACATTTGGCTCATCAATTGTAGCCCTTGAGGTAATCAAAAGTCTCAATTTTTGGATTTTTATCTCTATTATTTTTTCATTTATGAGACTTTGAACTTTGGAAAAACCCTCGTTTTTCCATGGATAAGGGTACATAAAAGGGACCATAACTCGGCACCAAAAATAGATAGCACGATTTGGTAAATGGCATTTTAAAGTACGTTAGTTGCCGCTTAATCGGATATGCAACATTACTAATTTGATAAAAATTTTCTTTTTCAAAAAATGAAATTTAAATTTCAAATTTAAATTTCTCAAAAAACATGTAATGATTTTTTTTGAAAAAATTCTCAAAAATTCTTGTGTATTTCCTCTATGTTTGTACAAATTTTTAGTTTGGGATCTCAATGGGATCATATTTTTTTGAATTTTTGAATAAAACTGTATAGTAAAAAAATGATATTTTTTAGATTCTATTTATTTAAATGCTAAGTTCTCTTGCTCGTGATGGTCTAAAAAGTAGTAAACAAACATGAATATGTTTAAAGTGAGCTGGCATGAGCTTATAGATTTGTCAGGTTCACCCCCCTACCCCTTTCTTCCCCGCACAACCACTCTTTTTTAATTCAAAACTGTTCAAAATGTTTAAAAAAAAACAAAAACTCTTTGATACAAAATGAATAGTAAACTTATTTAAAGTGGGGAAATGGGTTTCCTTATAACTAGACGAAGTATCCCCCTCCCCACCCAAATATACCATTCACACTATACTAATATGACGTCTAACCTGGGGATTGAGTTGAGGATTATTTTCACCCTAGGTATATATATTGTTTTTCAGACGAAGTGTTTCTTTTCGATCCGAACTTCAAAGTGTACTTCCATTCAATATCTGAAATTTAACTTTATTATTCATTTCATCTTCTACTCCAGCACCAATCTTCAATTTTGAATGGAGGAAATAAATGGGTCGCCCCAATATCATAGCGAACAGCAAAATAGCACTGTTTCGCCTTGTTCTCATCGTTTTTTCTATTCTTTTCGCACAAAACTGAAAATAAATCAAAATATCAGATCATATGTCTGTGTCCCCATAACTATCTTTCCACATTATCTAGTGTGCAGCTGTTATTTAATTTTTTAATCGTTTGTGTTCTTTTTCATTTTGTTGTAAAGGAAAGTAATGCAGCAAGATATATCTATATATATATATTAAACAAACACTGCTTTTTTGAGCACAACCTCACATGTTGTTTCACTTCTTTACAGATTGCTCCCCCCCCCCCTTACCCTACCTTTCCACTCCAAACTTTTATTTTTTTTATCATCCCGTCTAGCCCCATTTCAAAGCCTTAGTCTCTACTGATGTCTGGTAGTGTTTCAGTTTGTTATGTTTGTTACTCTTTCCTATTAGCTCATGAGCTTTGTCCAATAAGAGAAAGGAAAGGCAGTGATGGGGACTGACATATAACGTGACACTTTAATTTCTTTTCAGTTTTGTGTAAAAATAATGGGAAAACATTATGAGAACAAGGGGAAACAGTGCTATTTTGCTGTTTGCTATGATCTTGGGGCGACCCATTTATTTCCTCCCTTCAAAATTGAAGATTGTTGCTGGGGGAGGGAATGAAATGAACCATAAGTTTAAATTCAGATTTTGAATGGAAGTACACTTTGTGAAGTTCGGATTGAAAATGAAACACTTCGTCTGAAAAACAATATATACCTAGGGGGAAAATAATCCTCAAATCAATCCCCAGGTCAGACGTCATATTAGTATATCGTTAATGGTATATTTGGGTGGGGGAAGGGTTGTACTTTGCCTTGTTATAAGGAAGCCCATTTATCAACTTTAAATAAGTTTACTGTTCATTTTGTATCAAAGAAGCTTTTTTTTAGCATTTTAAACAGTTTGGGGGGAAAATGGTTGGGTCAGGAAGGAACCCAAGCAGCACAAAGGCGTTCAAAACACGTTCTGCAACACGTACAGAGCGCACCAGCCGGCACGTTCAAAACACGTTCTCGCAGCACGTGTTCTCAACGTCTATGTGTCTCATCGATCGATGGTAATATGACACGTCGAAATCTGGTGTTGACCACCTTTTTTTGTCCCAGTTTTGAACGTGGAATGATAGGTTATATTTAGGTTCTGGAAATACGTTTGTTTTCAGTGCTCCCCAGCTGAAAAAGTATACTGCGTATACCCCACTATCCGGTGGCAGCGACGTGTTTTAACCGTGACGTCATTTTTGATCCACCATTTTTGATCCATGATCGTCGCCATCTTGCTTTTAATTATTTAATTACTTTATTTATTTAATTTAACTATTTATTATTTAATTACTTTGAATTTAATATATTCACTCCGCGGGATTCGAATATCCGCGGGTCCCTTGCGACTACAGCAGGAGTCGCTAACCACTATACGCTACTCGATCTCAACGAGGGAGAAAAATAATACTTTAAATGAAAATTTTTTTTGCAGGAGGCGCCATCTATGAAAGACTAAGGGCGTAAATCATATAATTTTATTAGTATGAATGTAATGCTTTTTTACTGAAATGCATGCAAATCTGATTAGGATCTTGGGAGAAAGAGTTGTTAAGGATAAAACTTAAAGTTTCTGCAGATATGATTCCTCTTCCCTTTCTAAAAAGCAGCAATTCACGACCTCAATTCTGAGAAATTAAGCACCTCCTTAAGCACTGAAATGACACCGTGATAATATCAGGGCTGCAGAGTTGGAGCAAAAATGGTCGACTCCGACTCCGACTCACGACTCCTGCTTTTTTTTAAATTATTTATTTTTTTTCCCAAATGTGAAGAGGGAAAAACCCTAAACAAAGGTTGAAATATTAAGTCCATTTTTAAAAGTTTCGTTTTTATTCATGGTCGTAGCCAGGCCTCACTTTAGGGGGGGGGGAGCAAGCTGGGGTATCCCAGTTGGAGGTCATGGGAGGTCATTGTGACCTCTCAAAAAGTTCAATTTGGTTATGAATTCTCGCAGGTAATTTCACCACATTTACCTCAATTCTCGGAGATCACTGTGACCTCCCAAAATGTTCATTTTCTCCAGAGCAAATGACAAGTGCCGCTCTTGTCATTTGACTCCGTACAAAACTAATCCTTTTCTTGTTAAATGGCCAGATTTTATTTTAACACAATGCATTTTTGCTGCAAATATTTTTTATTATCTTGCATAAGCCCATACATAGCAATTCGTTTCACAAAGCAGACCCGCCATTTTGAAGCCCTTTTTAATGATCCTAGATGCTTAGGATTTGGATATTGGACGCTGAAAATTTGTATCTGTTAGTTTCAAAGACATGTTTTCACCACCATAAAATTTCATCGAAATCGGAAGTGGTTGGAATCGGAGTCGGAGTCGACATGTTTTTCAGCGACTCCGGCTCCGACTCCTTTAGTCCAAAATCAGTCCGACTCCGACTCTTCGACTCCGACGCCCTGGATAATATTACTGTTTTTGCACGTCAAATATCACGTTCCTTAAGCACTGAAATGACACCGTGATAATATTACTGTTTTTGCACGTCAAATATCACGTTCCTTAAGCACTGAAATGACACCGTGATAATATTACTGTTTTTGCACGTCAAATATCACGTTCCTTAAGCACTGAAATGACACTGTGATAATATTACTGTTTTTGCACGTCAAATATCACGTTCCTTAAGCACTGAAATGACACCGTGATAATATTACTGTTTTTGCACGTCAAATATCACGTTCCTTAAGCATTGAAATGACACCGTGATAATATTACTGTTTTTGCACGTCGAATATAACGTTCAAGGGACACTTAGCACCGTTATTTGACCAATAACACCATTTTTGCACCAAATTTGAACGTTCTGGTGCTGCTGGGGAAGGGAGGGGGAGCTGACCAATCTACAAGTTAATGCTAGCTCACTTACCTAGAGTAAAAATAATAGTCAATTCAATCCCCAGGTTAGACGTCATAAAAGTACAGCGTTAATGGTATATTTGGGTGGAGGAGGGGGATACTTCGTCTAGTTATGAGGAAACTCATTTACCAACTTTTAAAAAGTTTACTATTCATTTTGTATCAAAGAGTTTTTTTTTAAAACATTTTGAACAGTTTTGAATTAAAAAAGAGTGGTTGTGCGGGGGAGGAAGGGGGGAGGGGGGTGAACCTGACAAATCTATAAGCTCATGCTATCTCACTTTAAACATATTCATGTTTGTTCACTATTTTTTAGACCATCACAAGCAAGAGAACTTAGTATTTAAATAAATAGAATCTAAAAAATATCATTTTTTCCCTATACAGTTTTATTCAAAAATTCAAAAAAATATGATCCCATTGAGATCCCAATCTAAAAATTTGTACAAATATAGATGAAATACACAAGAATTTTTGAGAATTTTTTCAAAAAAATTCATTATATGTTTTTCGAGAAATTTAAATTTGAAATTTAAATTTCATTTTTTGAAAAAGAAAATGTTTATCAAATTAGTCATGTTGCATATCAGATTAAGCGGCAACTAACGTACTTTAGAATTCCATTTACCAAATCGTTCTATCTATATTTGGTGCCGAGTTATGGTCCCTTTTATGTACCCCTATCCATGGAAAAACGAGGGTTTTTCCAAAGTTCAAAGTCTCATAAATGAAAAAATAATAGAGATAAAAATCCAAAAATTGAGACTTTTGATTACCTCAAGGGGTACAATTGATGAGCCAAATGTGAAAGAAATACAAAAATGTAAGGTAAAAAACATTGGATCACTTAACATGGAATGACCCTACCGTAGAATCAAAAATACTACGTCTGACCGTAGCCTACGAAGATTGACGCTGGCAACCCTGGAAAAAGAACGAAACAAAAATAAGTATGAACACGTAACCATAGTAACAACATGAAAAGTTGATTTCCGTTGATAAAATAATTCATTTTATCTCTCTTTTCAAAAAAATTTTATTCTAAAGCTGAACCATTTTAGAATCGTTTGGCTTGCTTTACTGAAGGTAAGCCTTGAATTTCGGGATTCTAAAAACAATTGTTACAGCTCTCCTGATGATCGTGGAAACTTCGAAAAAACTTCATTTTGTGCAGAAAATTTCAAGCTTTCGAATGACATAAGACTTGAAAATGTGTGTGAAATATTTCTTCCCTATTTTATCGAATTTCCGCTAAGAATTCGAATAGAAAAAGAACGAAATGGAATTTTCGAAAAATCGCTTCGAGGTGCAAAACTACATGCTACAAACTACGCGCGTAACAGACAGACAGAAAGAGAGACAAACTTTCAGCTTTATTATTAGTAGAGAAGAGATAGAGATTTAGAAATCAGCTTTAAGTGCTAAAAAGATATGTTTGACATAATTTTCAGTCTCAGATAATCAAGATAATATTGATCAGATGATAGAATGCCGGTGTCGATGTACGGGAAAGTAGGCTCGTTTAGTTCTTGACAGAACTTCTTGTTATAATTTAGTCCAATAAAACTTTTTTTTCTAGTATTACTACAGGCAAAAAAAAAAAAAAAAACTCTTACACCACATATGATTTATAAGAACACGCATGTGTTTTCAAAGTACTTTTTTTTATCCACATTTATTCTTTACTAGCGGTACCCGCACGGCTTTGCCCGTGGTATAAAATAAAAATTTCATTTGTAAAATAATTGATATAGCAGAAGAAATGCTCTATTTTAGTTGTAATTCAACTATAATTCCTTCAAAGTATGATATAAAAATCTGGTATGGACCCCACGCTACTTAATTTTTATGTGTAAATTTCTTAGTAGATGCCTTAAGTGCTAAAATAGTGCTTGGAGTGAGCAAGATAACAGTTCAAACATTTATATCTCTAGTTTGCCGCGAAACAATGCAAAAAAAAAAAAAAATGTTTCACAACGATTAATCTCCTAAATATCGCCGATTTTAACATCATTCAGTGGATTTTTCGCAAAATATCGCCAATAGCGCCAAATTGAGTCCAAATATAAAAAGAAAGCAATTTTTTTCGCCAACTTGGTGATATGTCGCCAAATTGGCGGCAAATGCTTGACGACCAAAAGCTTGGCGATATATTGCCAAGTGGTCGGGCCAATTCATATCACTTTTGTCTGCATTGAAATGAACACTGATTTACTCCATAAAAGGGGTAAAACACCCCCTTGGAACATTCGAATGCAACCCCAAGGGAAGATGTACAAAAATAAGCCAAAAGAGAAAATAAGAACAATTTTGTTGCTCACAGAAACCAACAGAAATCTTACCTAAGTTTAAAAGAAGAAGAAAGTTTTATTTCCTAGCTTTAAAAACAAAACGAACGATGCAATAACGCAATTCATACGATATTTGGTTAATCTGTGCTTTAGGTACCCTTTTCTCGCTAAATGGGCGATAGGCGCGCCAAGCGTGGTAACCCTGGCTATTTTGCGTAGTTTCTCTCGAAGCTTTCACTTCCGCGAGACACGCAAAAACGCGCCAAGTAATGTCCCAAAGCATTTTCACCCGGAAAAGACAGGGTTGCCAGAGAATTGAAACAAATAAATACTACGCCTCCTCTAAAAAAAATATTACAAAGTAATACTGTTTCCAAACGTCGCCAAAATCAATGTTTCCAAAATGCGAAATCTGTGAAAATGAAAAAAAAAAAAAATCCGCCAATTCTTTTAATTAAGTCATTAGTATATTGGAAACAGGGTTGCCGGAAAAATACTACGCTCCTTATTTGAGCCGAAAAAATATTACCGTAGTATCAAAAATACTACGTCTGGCGACGCTGGAAGAAGAACGAAACAAAAATAGGTATGAACACGTAACCATGGTAACAACATGAAAAGTTGATTTCCGTTGATAAAATAATTCTTTTCATCTTTCTTTTCAAACAAATTTTATTATCGAGCTGAACCATTTTAGAATCGTTTGGCTTGCTTTACTGAAGGTAAGCCTTGAATTTCGGGATTCTAAAAACAATTATTACAGCTCTCCTGATGATCGTAGAAACTTCGAAAAAACTTCATTTTGTGCAGAAAATTTCAAGCTTTCGAATGACATAAGACTTGAAAATGTGTATGAAATATTTCTTCCCTATTTTATCGAATTTCCGCTAAGAATTCGAATAGAAAAAGAACGAAATGGAATGTTCGAAAAATCGCTTCGAGGTGCAAAACTACATGCTACAAACTAATTTTGTGCCAAGTGGCGTGAAAATCGACCGAACGGTTTTGGCGCTACGCGCGTAACAGACAGACAGAAAGAAGGACAGACAGAACCACCTTCAGCTTTATTATTAGTAGAGAGAGATAGAGAAGAGATACTGCTACTTAATTTACGTACACTCTTGCAACTGTACTATAAGAAAATTCCGAAACGCTACAGATTATTGTAGGCTAACGTTTCTGTTTTTAGAGCTTCCACTTTCCATACGGTTTCTGTGAAAATCAAGTATCTTTGAGAAGTTTCCGGAATTGCTACAAGTTGCATGTATGATGACTTCTCACTGTAATAAAAAATATCTTTAGCTACCAGTGTTAAAAATCAGAACTTATATTAAGTATTGTTCACCTATGCTATTCATGTCGATTGAGCCCTAATTGAGGAGCAGATGCAATCCCTGGACACTGTAGCATTGCAGGTTCTGTGAGCAGATAAAGCTTAAGCTTTAACCATATTTGTTTATAACTGCTGCAAGAGCAAACTATTTAGCAATTGAAACATATGTAAGTGTTCCTGACAAGGGTTTCTGAACAATTCCAAATGCGTAGGGCTTTCATTGGCAGATTACTTCCTTTTAGCGGAAATATCTCCTGCTTTTTCCAGGTACTGTCTGTTTTCGAACTCCTCACCTGGCCGTCACGAACGCTTCCATTTGAAAAAAGGGTGATAGGTTAAGGGGGCTCACTTCCCGATGCTTTCAGTTCTTGTTCGCTACTTACTTCCTTGTTGAATGTTACTTTGCATTTCCTCCCTATTCTAGGAAAATCAGAAGAGATTTCAGGCATGCGCAAAAGCGAAGAAGGTCATACGATAAAATATTAGACAGTATGTTACAGACAGAAACTAGACGCATTAGCTACCCATTGTTTTACAGGAACGTTTCTAAATTATTTTTGCAATGTGTTATGCTCAAAAAGTAATTCCTGTTTCTTAGTTTTTGTCTTTGCTTTTGTGTGTTAGTTTATTTTGTTTGCATTAGTATAATTGGTATAAGCCTCTCCTCCCTGCAGTGTGTGGTGTGAGCCAGCCACTTCAAAGTGGATCCACAAGTTTACGCTTTAAGACGGCCCTTGACCCGCCGACGAAACAAGGCGAGTTTCCTTGGATGGTAATGCATTTTGATACATTCCTTTCTTTTTCTGTATCATTAGTAAGTTTAAAGATGGTGCTTAAACTGTCCTTTAACGATGCAAGGAATCTTCGGTATTGTAAACAAAAAAGTTATTATTCCTCTGTCTTTCCACCTGGTAGGCGCGGGGGACCCTGGGGCGTGAAGTGAACTGTTGTTCCTTTTTTTTTTTTGAATTAATGAAAGTTGTAATAAACTCTAAATTTCAATTTTGTGGTGCATTTTATTTTTTTTCTTCTCATTTTTACCTTCTAGAACTCCTTCTAACTTCAGATTTATTGGAACAGTGCAGAGGGCAAAACACCTTGTAAAACAGCTGATTATGTCTTCACACTAGCAGCTAAATATACAATGTTTTCCGTTTTAACCTCCATGACCTCTATTTTTGCAAAAGTTTTTCCTAGATGCATACTTTCAATTGCAAAAAGTTCAAAATAAAGTCTAGAGTTAGGATGTTGAAACTCTAAAGCGAAGAAAAAATCAGCCAAAGAATACGACATGTAACTTTTAGTACGGTCTCAAAGTCCCTTAACTTATGTTTTGTGAAAAATTCTCCATTGAAAAATAATTCTAACACAAATAATTTGAAAGATTTGTGATTAAAACTGGAATGTATATTGAAGTTCAAAGTTTTAAGGGGCAGTGCAGAAAGTGAGATCTTAACATATCTCCCTTTCAGTAGAATAAAAGGCTGTTATTCTACCGAAGCCGCTATTTTACTGTTAGTGGATACATTTTCCCCCGTATGGTTATATAATCACTAACGGTGGTGATATGCTATATGTTATTGACAGATATGTGTTGCAGATATGTATTGACAGATATGTGTTGCAGATATGTATTGACAGATGGTGATATATATAAGGTGGTTATATGTTATTGAAAGCTAGGGTAAATTGGTGTAAGTCAAAAAGCGCCACGTTTTATATCTGGGTGACTATTGGTTGTACTAATGTCAAACTTTTTGTGTTCGAATTGTTTTTTGATGCTCGATATATCCTAAACTATAAGTTTACCAACCTGGAGTTCGAACGAAAAGTTAGATTTCATGTTTTGTGACTGATTTTTGTTTTCGCTTCAAACTTTCAACATCTGAACTCTCATTTTGAGCATTTTTTCCATTGGAGCTATGCATATAGAGTGAACGGTTGAGAAAATTAAGTTCATGCATGTTTAAAGGGCCCTGTATATACGATAAATAATTATTATGAAAAATCTCATTGAAAAACTGAATTTGATATTGAATCAAGTTCGATTTGTGAAAGTGCCGAATGATTATTTTAAAACTAGTTTCATCCATGAAAATTCTGAACCGTATTATTTTTTCAATTTAGGTAGCCGTGATGAAGCGAAGTTCGAGCGGTGCAGAGGCAGCACTTTGCTCTGGTTTTATGATCGACCGTCGACATGTCCTATCCGCAGCGCATTGTTTTGAGCAGCATACACAGTAAAGATTCTTTTGGTTACATTGACCAACATGAGCCAAAATAAATTACACAGGACTGCGATGAAAAAGATACAAGAGTAATGGTTGAATTCTATGTACATTTTGGTGCTGATTTCAGAAAAAATAATGAACAAATTCTATCACGTCAGGTGTTTTTTGTAAAATTGATTTTAATTTTTGCTGAAATCTTCCATCTCAAAACGTATTCTAAAACAATTTGTCTGACAAAATAAGGGTTTTATTCTATTTAAATATATAGAAAATAGCCTACTCTTGGTGATACATGTTGATCATTCAGCAATCAATTAGTTTTTATTGGTTGAAATGGAAGAAAAATAATCAAAAATGCCAAATTTTAATCATCCACGGAGTCAAAAAGAAGGTTATATCTCAGGAATAAAAATGTTTCAAAGGAAAAAAATGTTTAAGTTTACAGAATATTGAAGCGGATTGGCTACTAAATTTAATCTAGATAAACTAGCTGTCGTGGCCGTCACGAAACTTTCTTCTATATCTATCTTATGAATTCCGGTTACAAAATAAAATACGTACTCGCCCGAGTAATTGGAGACAGCTACAATTTCCCAATTATCGTAATAACCCTGCAAATGCAGAATCAATGAGCGAAATTGGAAATCATTGCAAAAGCCTTGTTTAGATTAATTGCAAACATTTTATTTGCTAGTAAAAAGAAATTGGCAACAGTTAAAAATTTCAAATCATTGAAAGTTTTCAGCTGTTTTGATAATTAAATAGCGTGAAAGCGATTTTTTAATGAATTAATTTTTCGCATTGTTGACTAAGCGCAAAAATCACCCCACCCTCCTCCTGGGGCGATTGGCGCCAAAATTTAATCGATGCTTGCTTCCATATTGGGTTAGTGTTATTCCAAATTTCATTCAAATCGCAGCAATATTTCCCGAGATACAGTAGGTGCAATGACAAAATAAGCACTTTTGATTGCTCCACCCCCCTTTGAGATATTGACACACAAATTGAATCAGCACCTGTACTCAATAGGGTCTACCTATGGACCAATTTTCGTTTGATTCCGCCGGTTACTTCCTGAGATATAGCAGTCACCCCCGCGCAGAACACGTGCGATTGCTCCACCCCCCTTCGAGATATTGACAAACAAATTGAATCAGCACCTGTACTCAGTAGGGTCTACCCATGGACCAATTTTCGTTTGATTCCGCCGGTTACTTCCTGAGATATAACAATCACCCCCGCGCAGAACACGTGCGATTGCTCCACCCCCCTTGGAGGAATTCGCTAAACAAAGTCAGGTGCACCAGTTCACATGGTGGTACATATGTGCAAAAATTTTTGTTCGATTTCATTCAGTAGTTTTTGCTCTAGCGCGGCCACAAAAACTGGTCACACACATACAGACTCACACACACACAGACAGACAGACAGACAGACATTTTCCAAAAATGGTCGAAATGGACTCAGCGCACCTCAAAACGTGCAAATCCGTCAAAATTCGACATTCGAAAATTTTCACGAAACCAATACTTTCTTCTATATATTAGATATAGAAGAAAGTAAAAATGGTACAGCACGAAATTTTCAGAATTTTTTTTTATTTTACATGGAATGAGCCCGTAGACAGATTACACTACCCTCCTCTGGGAAAGAGAAAAACTTTAAGTTCTCTTAAGTTTAAATTTTTTACATCGAGTTATGTAAATAGAAACCTTTTTTGTTTTATTTTACGCTGTTTTAAATTTGTTTCAGAAATCTTGCTCCAGGATCATGGGCAATTTTCATGCCAAATCATTTTTAACCGACTTCGAAAAAGGAGGAGGTTCTCAATTCAAAGCGTATACTTTTTTTTTTGTTTGTTCGCACATAACATCTGATCTACTGAACCGATTTGGAAAAATTTTTTTTAATCGATAGGAGATGGTGTAACTTAGGTACCATGTACTCATATGACGATATTTGTTCACTAGAAAAAAAGTTATGATCGAAAAACTAACATTTCATGTCATTTAAAGCAATATCTGCTATCGTAAATCCTTCCTTCAATGAGCGACCCGATGGTCAAGTGGTTATGCGCGTCAGGTTGAAGTTCCTGATGGAATGAGATCGAGTCCAGGTCTGCAAAGATGTTTTCGAATAGCTGCATGTTTTTTTTTTTTTTTTAATGATTTTAATGATTGTAATGTCCTTATGTAGGTACATCCTCCCATGGGAATGTGCCCCATATTTTTTTATGGTACAAAATGAGTTTTGGTCGGATCTTTGTTAAAATTGGCAATAGGGTACTTCGATGCTGTAGAATTTTCTTATGGACGTTAACGCCATTTTTGGGGCTTTGAATCGATTGTGGCAATAAATGGTTTTTGATTTGCGGCAACTATATTATTTTTTCAAAAATTATATACACAATCAATTATATTATGTTAATTTTTGTACCTTTATAAGATTCTGTATTTTATACCTTGCATTTACGTCAAATTCAAATTAAAATTAAAAGTCAAAAATTCTGAAGATGATAAATATATGTTAAAAATTAAAGTAACTATTTTTTGTGATTTTCATATTGGTTATGACTAAATCACATCATTACAAACAAATAAAATATATCAAGCACCATGAGTGTTGAGTTATTGGGAAAAATCTGCTGTGTAATGTTTTTTTTTTTTTTGCACTGCGAGGGGGGAGGGGTATGAACGATCATTAAAGTGTCACACATTTTTAAAAAATAAGATTTTGATTCGTGGTGTTTGTAAAAAGCTAAAGAGTCTACTTTAGTTGAAAATTATTTTCCATGAAAAGCAAAACTTGCACCAATTTTCCAAGTCTTACTCTAACTCCTTCTCCCACAATTCAAATTACTTACTTTTACTTTCAATTTTTAACCGACTTCAAAAAAGAAGGAGGTTCTCAATTCAAAGCGTATGTTTTTTTGTCTGTTTGTTCGCACATAACATCTGATCTACCCCAAGTAGCATCAACTCATCGGATTTTGCTCGGCCGATCAACAAACTCCTCGTAAACTAATCCTGTAACGCACGATGACATCGTTCCGATCAGTATCCGAGCACGGTTTTCGATGAGCTACTTTTCATCGGAAAGCGATATTCTTCCGATCAACTTTCCCGATGAAAATAAGATGAGCTATATTCCATCGGAAAACGATATCCTTCCGATCAAGTTTCCCGATGAAATTCCTCGGCACAGGACTGTTCTGCTCGTAAATTGCTCCAAATCTCATCGTATTCTCATCGGATTTCGCTGCTCGGATTCTGCTCTGCCGATGAGACATATTGGATCATCGGCCGATGAGAATTTCATCGGGTTTCGATGAATGGCCGATCATCGGCCGATGAGATGATGCTGCTAGGGACTGAACCGATTTGGACGATTGTTTTTAAATCGATAGGAGATGGTTAACTTAGGTACCATGTATTCATATGACGATATTTGTTCACTAGAAAAAAAAAGTTGTGATCGAAAAACTAAAATTTCATGTTATTTAAAAACAATATGTGCTATCGTAAATCCTTACTTCAATGAGCGACCTGATGGTCAAGTGGTTAAAAGCGTCGGTTTGAAGTTCCTGATGGAATGAGATCGAGTCCAGGTCTGCAAGTTTTTGAACAGCTGCATGGTTTTTCAACTATATTTTGATTATTTTAAGTGCATTTACACTAAAAAGAATGGAATAAAATATTTTTGGAAAAAAAAATAGAACCGACTTCAGTTGGAAATTGCTCTAAAAAGTACAAAACAATTTTTTTCTTTGAACACCATCGAAACTACTTTTAAACATAAGTTTTGAAGTCGGTGCAAAAACAATGTATAGAATCATACGCAACTACAATTCAACTATAAATATAAATTTTAATGGATTCATTTCATTGATTGCCACACATTCGTGTAATGGTACAAATATTCTGTTTTTAATTTTCAATGGTTTCATTGAAAAAATGTTGGCAAAATATGGTTAAATACCATTTTACCTATCGTTTTTGCGCCGACTTCAAAACTTATGTTTAAAAGTAGTTTCGATGGTATTCAAAGAAAAAAATTATTTTTTACTTTTTAGAGCAATTTCCAACTGAAGTCGGTTCTATTTTTTTTTCCAAAAATATTTTATTTTTTATGTTGATGAATTTTAGTAGGCAATCTGCATCAATTTTATTTTTTTCCGTGAAAAAAATTTAATCCTGAGACAAAGCCATTTTTTTTTGTTTTTGCAACGCGTATGAATGAAATTTTGCATTATTGATCTTTTTTCTCCCATTTAAATCACATAAAAGTAATTGATTGCTGAATAATCAATATGTTTCACCAAGAATAGGATACTTTCTATGTGTTCAAATGGAAAAAACCTCACATTTGCCAGATAACTTTTTCTTACAGAATAAATACTTTTTAATGGAAGATTTCAGCAAAAGTAAAAATCAGTTTTGTAAGAAATCCTGACGTTATGTAGAAAGATGAAAGTAGTTTTCGAAATCTGCACACCAAATAATATAGAGATAAAAAAAAGCTTATTTTGTATTTTTCAAAACGTTTCATTTCGCATGGTTCTATTATCGATGTTAAGTGAAACAAAAAAGTCAACAGCAACAAAGAGAATTATGATTTGACCTTGACAATTTGAGCTGCAATGAATGGACGGTCCTAGTTGCTAAAACACTGATGATTATAGATGGTTTACTGTACTGTGGAAATGGTACAAAACTCCTGGTAAGAAATCTGGAAATTTAAAAAAAGTATTTTTTTCTCAAGAAATATAAATCTACACCTGAACATGAAATAAAATAAAATGAATGAAAAAGTAATTTAGAAAAGAGAAAGAATTTTAGTCTTGCAAAAACGTCAAGCTAAGTCCTTTTCAAAATTTGCTAATTACTTTTTCTAAGATTTAAAAAAATTAATTTTCTGTATGAGAGAAACCGGGTAAAGAAAATATGGTGGTAAAGTCACGAGAAAATTGAGATTTTGCGAACATGCTTCGTGAATATGCTACTTAAATTTTTAATGGCAAAAGTAGTGTTTAGAACTAATTTTTGGGTAAAGCTGTTTTAAAGGAGACATAAATTGATTGAAAGATAGCTTTCAATAGTTTAAATGTGAAATGTTGCATGTAATTACACGTTACCTAGGAGAAATAACTGCGGGATGTTTTAAGAATTTGTATGCTGAATTGTTTAGTTGAAATTTGCACTGAAAATAACATTTTTCAAAGAAATACACGCATTTTTTTTAGATACGTCTTGTGTACGCCCGATACAAGTGCCATCGTTTAAACTTAAATATATTTGTGTTTGAAATAACGCTTAAAATTGTATGATTTATGAATCAGTAAATAAAGTAAAAATCAGTCGAGTCTCGATAGCTCCAAGTATCAAGGGATCAGCTAAAAGCTTCGAGTTACCGTAAAGTCGGGTTACTTGGACCCTAGGGGGTTACTTGAGCCCATTACAGTAAAATGATAAAATCTAGGTTTGGTACTTATTAGTTGAAGACTTGCACGTAGTTCCTCGTTTCTCCTCTAGGTAGAAGCACTCTGCAGTCTCTAATGGTAGTACCAAACCCAGATTTTATCATTTTACTGTGGGCTCAAGTAACCTCCTTGTGGGTCCAAGTAACCCGACTTTACGGTATAGGAATTTCTCAGTTTTCTCAAGAGACTGGGGACTTAATGAACACCGAGTTAAAGGAATATTCGAGTTATAAGGCTTCGAGTCATCGACACTCCTCTGTACATACTTTACATAATTTCATTTATAAAGAAAAGAAACTAATCCAGCATAAATTCGAATGTTGTATCCCCAATGTATCCCCTTCTCTCCTTGCAGACCAGACTTGTATTCCATTGAAGTTGGCGACATCTACTATTTCGCAGGATTGACATACAACATTGCTAATATCACAATTCACGAAGGGTACAACCCACGTTTCCTCTACAACGACATTGCAGTACTGACACTTGATAAAGATGTGGATTTTCCAGGGTTTAGTCCAATATGTTTGCCGGACGAGGAACTGGATCGAAAGAATTTGGAAGATTTTAGTTACACAGCGGCCTCATGGGGAGCTACCAAAGAAGGTGAAGTGTTTTAGTTTCTTAAGATTATAGGCACGGTTTTTTTTTTTTTTTTTTTTTTTTTGTCAGAGCGCAAGTGCAGAATAATATAGTTACAAATGAAAAAGAAGTCCTTAACTTAAAAAAAAAAACTAAATCAATGGACGATTATAAAAGGTGCATTTGGTGTATGTTGTTTTTTTTTTTTTTTTCAAAATGAAGGAGACGAGGACAATTCTTCAATTTATAGGCACTAAAGAATTCGCACAGGTCATCAATTACTAAAACATAGCAAATACTAATACTACCCTTTCAACAGTTTCATTTTTTTCCCCTCCAGAATTCGATCTAAGAACTCATTACAATGCAAACTATATTTTACTAGAAGGTGAAATAGAAATCATATTGTCCATACGGCGTACGTGCAAGGCCCGAAGACTGCACGTCCGCCGTACAGTCAAGCCGGCTTAATGGAATAGCCAATTTGTCACGAAAAATTATTCTAATAAGAGGGATATTCTATTATCCGGGATCCCATTCACACGACGTTGTGGGTCCCATTCACATGACTACAAATTGCATTTAAACCAAGAAAAAATTAAAAATTGCCTTAACCACAGGTATATTTATTAACAAATATCTAATGATTAACTTTAAACGTATTAAATTTTAGAAATTGGATAAAAAATGACCTTATTTTATTGTAAAATATACATGCTTGCAGCAATTTTTGAAAAATTACTTATTTGTTGTTATTTGTTATTAATGTTACTCACTTATTTGTTTCTAAAAAAGTTGGAAATTTTAGACTGTTTATTGCTTTGTGAATGGATCAAGTCAGTAATTTGATTTTCTAGTTTGTAAAATAAGTTAAAGTCAGCATTGGGCTTCATTTCCAAGAAACGTCTTTTTTATTACAAGCGTTATTAACTTCAACTGTCGTGGAGATCGATGTCTCAAACTTTTTTGCAAGTTATAACTTTGTACACTTATTAGTATTTGCATATTCTATAAAATTCGCTTTTTCTTTTAAAGTAAGATCTTTTCGGTTAAAAGACATTATAAAGACACAAGCACAGCGGAAGCGAAATTAGAAAATGATTTCAGAACAGCAAGAGACCCCCGTTGCGCTTCTTGGAAGAGTTTTGTCACAGCCTGGTTGTCTTCCCGATCTTTTCTACCTGTTGATTTTCACATTTCTCTCTAGTTCCTTTATCTCTCCTCTGGGTCCCTGGAGGTGCAGCTTATTCGGGGCTTAGTGTTCATTATTTGAACAGGGAAATGTAGCAGAAGGGACAATACACACATTGGGTGCGACAAGAAGCATCGAATACTAGCGAAACATTCAATTCAAATTCTAGAAATCACCATTATACCCCAACGAAGCGACAGAAAAAAAAAAAAACTTGGGAAACCGTCCATAGGCTTCACATTCATTATTGTTCTTTACAGGAGGAGAAATCTGAATAGAATCGGTTGGAAATAAGAAAGTATCGACATCAGCATGTCTAAAAATTATTCTTTTAACCGGGATTGCTCCAAAAAATATATTACTTCAACAGGAAAATTTAACACAGAAATTATTTACTACGGTACGGTACATTGATAAGTATTACATTAAGCGGAATATTCTATTAACCGATAATCCATCAAGCAGGTTCGACTGTATTATGCTTTAAAAAAAAGATATGCTTCAGTTTTATAACTTAAATAGAAAGAAAAAAATATCAACCTCCTCCCCGTGATGAAATGTGTTAATTCGCCCCTCCCAATAGGATCGTCCGGATCCGCCACTGACTCAAGTTCGTCTATCCAAGGAGCATGTTGCTCTCAAAGCAAAAGTACAAGAAACAAAATTTTGTCCCTTTTCGTCGGTGTTTCTCATATAGATGTGAGATTAAATGGGGTAACACTGGGGGATTTTAGTTAAAATTTACTCTGTTAGGAACTGCTAAGAGCTCATTTTAACTGGTGCTCGTCACTAAAACTTCGTACGCACGTTAAATAGAAACATAAAAATTTGAATCGCAAAGCACCTTTTCAGATATTTACCACCAGGCGAGAAAAAGCGTGTGAAGAAAAGACAACTATCTAGGAATAAAGTATTATTTTGACCTCTATCTGTTTCAGCAATTTGACGATGAGAATTACAAAGGAATATGAACGCCTACATCTGGTGTATGAAAGCATTAACTAGTATTTTTATATCATTTCTTTTCATGCTCTACTAGGGGTGTTAGAAAAGTATCCGACCTTATGTTTTTTGTAAGAAAATCTAATGAATATAAATCAAGTGTTTGCCAGAAACTGACGCTATTGATAGACGGGACAAAATTCAAGCATGCGCAGAACCCAAGTAGCATCAACTCATCGGATTTTGCTCGGCCGATCATCGAACTCCTCGTAAACTGATCCCGTAACGCACGATGACATCGCTCCGATAAGTATCCGAGCACGGTTTTCGATGAGCTACTTTTCATCGGAAAGCGATATCCTTCCGATCAACTTTCCCGATGAAAATAAGCCGAGCATCCAAAATTGATGCTAAATTCATCTGCACGGGACTGCACTGCTCGTCAATTGCTCCAAATCTCATCGCATTTCGAGAGAAACTCATCGGATTCTGTTTGGCCGATGAGACATATTGGAGCACTTCCCGATGAGAACTCATCGAATCCGATCATCGGCCGATGAGAATTTCATCGGGTTTCGATGAATGGCCGATCATTGGCCGATGAGATTATGCTGCTAGGGAAAGGTTCAAAGGCAACTAATGTAAGCTCGCTTGATTCATATCAATCTGATCCTCACACATAAAAAAGTTGGATATTTTTCTAACAAGCCTCGTATATAACTCATATGCCCAGTGCAGAAATGATAAGCTAGAATTTCAAAAATATTTGAGTATCGAAAAACGCTCACACATCACGTGCTCATCACATATACACCTCTGTGCACGTGAACCTTAACCCGTTAATGGCTGACATTTTTTTCCCAAAGATATTTTGTATACTGGTAAAAAATAGAGTTTAATGGAAAGGAAAATAATTAAAAAAATATCGTGTAAAAATAATTTTTTATTATAAAAAGAAAAATCTTCCCTAGAAAGGGACGCTAGGCATCAGAGGGTACATACTTCTTTACTAATTTTTTTTTTCTGCCTACGATATAATATTTAAAAAGACATTTTATAAGAAGAAATAAAAGAAAAAATTAACATAAACTGGGAAGCTGGGAGTTATTGAAAAAACTTAGCTTTTTGTTCTCAAGACTGTGAGCGATGTAATTCTTGATGAAGATCATAATAAAACGTCTACAGAACACACTTTACAATAGTTATGTGCTGCAATCTGAAAATAATGAATTGAAACAACCAAAGTAATAATTGAACACTATTATTTGGTTCAAATGTTCATTTTTGGAAAATTCAGACACATTTTTTGGACTGTCCCTAAAAAGGGACGCTAGGCATTAATGGATTAAGCAATGGAATGCTTCTAAATGCAATCATTTCAAGGGTAAGGACCCCTTACAGCAAGTCGAGGTTCAACCTTGACATCGCAAGGTTGCAGTGGTCGGTTTCTGCCCAACCTTTTGCATTTATTTCCACATAATTCTACGTTTCATGTGTCTAAATGTCTAGTAGAATACATAGTTTGTGATTGACAGCTTAACATCGCATTTACATAATAGACGTAACCATAACCTTTCATTTACTCAAAACATATTATTCATCCTTTCACAACTTCAAACTCGCATCAGACTCAACTCAATTTCCCTTCTATTGTCTAAAGAAGGCTTTATGTTTCAGGGTGTTAACTATGTATAATTCATGTACATTTTCTGCATTTTGTTGCATTATCTTTTTTGTAATACTAACTAACTTCCTTATTTACGTGAGATGTTTTTTATTTAAGTTATCGTTGCGTTATATATTGCTTACATATTAATCGTAACACACATTGATGTATTGTTTTATTGTTGTATTGTTCATGATTCAATTGTGTTGTATGATTCAAAAATTGTAGTCCGTAATGTTGTATGTTTTTAAAAATATTTACATAACATCTCCAGGGACCCACTTGCTCAGATTTGTCTGGGCATTTAAAACCGATAAGCCGAGCAAATGGTAGGTGTGGGGGTCTCTGAGGCTATCCAATGTCAAATGTTTGATAGCTTCATTCATAACTTTTAACAAAGTTTACGGTACAAGTTTCAATTAAATACGTCTATTAGAAGGAACTCTACGTATGTGTAAACAAGGTGATATGAATTAGGGGAATGTGGGGCAAAGAGAAATAGCGGGCAAAGTCAAATAGTAAAATATTTTCATAGTTTGCAGCTGCACCTATCTAGTAATATTTTAATTGAGTTCCTAGACATGAAGTAGATTCCTGTCAGAAAATTAATCGTTCCAAATATCAACGAAAAAAATTATACAATTAATTTTCAAAATGTCTTTGTTGTAATATTCGTGATTTTTCAAAAATACTTCTTGTTATTATAAAATGGTAAAATTTTTATAATCATCATTTTAAGTGTTAATTAAGATCTACTGATGTCTGGTGCAGTCCTTATTTGGTTTGTATTTGGCATGTTTTAATTTTAAATGTTCAATGTCATTTGTCAAATGCACGCAGGGCGAAGCGAACGGGTTAAAGTAAAATAGCTCATTTCGGTTGCTTATGTATTCATTTGCTAAATCACGAACGTATTTCTTCCTCTGTTAATTTATTCACGTTCTTTTACTTATTAATTCATTTATTTTGTCCTTCATTCTCCATTTTATTCACTCATTGCTTTTTCTCATATATCATTTCATTTATTTATTTGCTTATTTATTTATTCGTTTATTTTTTCATTAATAATTAAATGCATCAGTTTATTTTCGCATTCATTTGATGAAAATTACTGTAACTTATCAAATAGAAAATGTTTCATTACAAAATATTGTATTTTTCGCTTTACCTACTGGGTTTTTTGAGGCGAAAAATATCCACCTTTTTTTGAAGGTGCAAAATAATTGCCAAAAATGAAAAATAATATTTTAACTTAAATTGTATCACAAAATAGTTTATCCTTTCTATATATACACTGATTTTTAAAACAAGTTTCCAATTTGTTCATTTCGAAACAGGTGAGTCATCTGAACTATTTTACTTTTCCCCGCATCCCCCTACAACCACATTTTATGTCTACAGTTTATTCACCCATTAATGCCTGACATTTTTTTTTTCAACGATACTTTGTATACTGGTTACAAATAGTGTTTAATGGACAGGAAAAATAGTTAAAAAATTATCATGTAAAAAAAAAATTTTTTATTTAAGAAAGAAAAATCGTCCCTAAAAAGGGACGCTAGGCACCAGAGGGTACATACTTTTTTACCAAAATTTTTTTTCTGCCTACGATGTAATATTGAAAATGACAACTTATAAGAAGAAATAAAAGCAGCAATTAACATAAACTGGGAAGTAGATTCAGAGTACAAGGAAATATTGGTGTTGTTGAGTATGAAAGTCAGCAAAACATTTGTCCTATACGTATTGCATTTGCTGCATTCGAATAAGCTCTTTTACTTCAATGGGCACATCTTACCTGAGTCTTATTTAAAGAAATATAACAACTAGCCCCATAATACCTAACTCAACTCTCTTGAGCTCAATGCATGTTGTACAGCAGCTTTTGAAATAAAAATGAAGAGCGGCTACCACCATTTTTTAGAATGGATCAAAAACCGGTAGTTCACGATATTTGATGCATGGGACCTTTTTTACTTTGCAACGTTTGTATTGAGCAACCCTATATATTTGGTTCATCAATTTCAATTACTTTCTTTTCGCTATTGGACAATCGCTTAGCCTTTACAAAATGATAAACTCCATGAAGATTCAATGCAATAGCTATGTGTGTGACATTGCTATTATTCCACCGAACCAACGTAATATTATTTTACCTGTCATCGACATTTATTCAAAACTTCCTCTCTTTTCTTTTTTGAACAACGTAACTATAGTTCATGAGCATTTTTTAATCCGATTCTTGCACAAAACCTTGCTGAGACAAATAATCACGTAGGAGCGCAAGAGAAGTAAATAAATTCTCACAGTAGAGATCAAAATTGGCATGCTCAGGGAATTCTGAAATTAAATCTGCAACCCCCCCCCCCTTTTCCCAAGCAACAGACACATATGCAATCCTTGAATTCTTCATCAAGGTGAAATGCTAAGCTTCTGAAACAGCTTAGGGCTTCTTCAACAGTCAGACTAAACAATAATAAACACCTAAATGCATAATGGAAAAGTAATAAAATACAACGAATAATTAGTGTTTTAAAGAATTACATTTTTGAAATAGCTTTCTTTCAAAATTTCCCTTGAGTATTTTTTGTAATTAAAAAAAAAGAGAAAATATTTAAGAACATTGTATAATTAAATTTATATATACTAATTTAATTTAATTAGATTTTGAAAATAAAATAAGTTTTAAAAATGACAATTATTTTCAGTTTTTCAGTCTAAAAACATTTACTAACTTCTTTTGATATAAATTATAGATTCTAAGCAAGAAATTAGCAACGGTTAAACAATGCAGCCTTTGGTGCCTAGCGTCCCTTTTTAGGGACGTTCTTAAATTGCTATAAAATCCTAAAAAAATTTAAAATTTACAAAATTGCAAAAAAAGGTAAACTAAAACATCGATCAAAGTAGCACATATATCAAACACAGATAGATTTACTTGTTAATAACTTTAAAAACTTAGCTTTTTGGTCTTGAGATTGTGAAAGATGTAATTTTTGATAAAGATCATAATCAAATGGCTACAGAGCACACTTTACAGAGGTTATGTGCTGCAATCTGTTAATACAGAATTGAAGCAATACCAAAGTAATAATTGAACACAATTATTTGGTTGAAATGTTCATTTTTGGAAAATTCAGACACACTTTTTGGACCGTCCCTAAAAAGGGACGCTAGGCATTAATGGGTTAATGTAGTACGTATAACAAAACTTTTTTGAAGAGTTGCGTTTTTATTTACTTATCAACTTATGTTTTGGGAAACATTTAAAACTTTCCATGTTTTCTAGATGTTGAAATGAGTCCGATGCTTGTCCATACCCATAGTGTGCCGATTGTTCCCAACAACGTTTGTAACAGAGCATTTTCCAAAGTGTTGGGATCTGCATTTCAAAGACAATTTCCCCAAGGCATAACGGAATCAATTCTATGTGCTCGATCTGTAAAAACTTGTCATGTAAGTGTAATTTTTAAATGATCATAAAAATATCGCGAATTAAAGAGATTTGGTCTTCGACATTTGAAAAGTGTTTGTGAAATGGTGCTAACGGAGTTTAAACGTTTTCTTTGGCATAATAGTTTGTTAAAAAAAGAAGAAGAAGAAAGAGTGGCATTCCTGGAGTGCCGACAGGAGTAAATACTAAACTTGAACAATTAACGTGGGATTTTTTTGAATCGTCAGTGGTTTTTTTTTTCCTCTCAAAAATGCCAACAGGCACGTGTATTTATGTATGTACATACACAGTATATGTAGATACTAAAATACAGAGGTGTCGGGAAAAGTAACGATAACAGTGTCGCAAGTTCAATTGTTTTTATTATTTATTTATTTTTTTATTTTTTTTTGCATCTCAAAAAATGCCCAATAAAAATGAAGTTGTCCCTTCAAGGTGTCGGTAACGGTAAAGGTAACATTGTCGCGAGTTTAATTGTTTTTTCATATCTCAAAAAATGTTCAACGCCCTAAAAGAATGTTTCATTTCAAAAAAAAAAAAAAAAAGTGTATAGGGGGCTCTCGCTAACTGCGATGTGACAAATCCGCTAATCACCTAAATAGATGTTTTTCCTGTTTTTTTGTTGTTGACGTTAATATTAATATTTGCTGCTATTTTTTTCTCGATAATAATTGCAATTGTATGTCGGTTTTATTTGGAGAGTAAGCTTCAAAAGGACTATAAATGTTTGAAATTATATTTTGAACTAAAAAAAAGTGTTATGGCAAACGATATTAACAGTAATTTTTGAAAATTTTTTGATTTTACCCAGAATAGTTCCCGAGAAGTATTTTTTTCATATTTAACGATTTTTTCTCTTTGACAGATGACCTGCAGTGGCTCACTAAAGTGTTCGTATACTTACCATTTTTAATGAAATGGAGCTTTTCTCGTTAATTAAAATTAATATTTCGGAATGGGTGTTTAATTGTAAGATCTATGATCTATTCTTAGCAAAACTACATGAAATATTCTAGTAATTTTAACAAAACTTTATTTTTAAGACATTAATAATAAAAAAGTATCACGAAGACTTTTGTGAGATCAATTTCAATCTCACAAAAGCCTTCGCACACTTTAAAGAAATATTTACATATTTGTAAATAATTTAATTTTTCATTGTTTTATCATTTAGTAGGTATCTACAACAGCTTTTAAATGCATTGAAATAGATTTCGTTAGTTTTTTATGATTTCTAGGCAAATGTTCATTCACTCTTCGATCATTATACTGCTTTTAGTTTGATTTTGTTTTAACGTCGCATTTTCGTACTCCAGTTTTCTCCAAATATGTTCCATTGGATTTAAACTGAGTTTAAAGGTGACTTGGATGGTATTTAGAAAAGTTTTGGACAGTTTAAGAGGCTTCAAAAGCGAAAGTTGAAAGCAGTGTACTTTTTACAGTTACCTTTGCAAGAAAAGCAAGTTGCTTCTAGTGCCCAAATTCTGGGCTGGCAGTTTCAAATTGTGTTGTAAAATATTTAAATAAAAAGTATGCTTCGTCACTCCTTCAAAAGGAATCTAAAATTACTAAGTCCTTCTGCTTACAAGCACCCTTACACAAGAACATCTCTACCACTTTCCTTAACTGTTCCAACTAAGCTCTTGGAATTAAATTCCTAACTTTTTCTACGCCTTTTAATTATCGCCAAAAATGTTGAATTTACTTTTATCTGCAAATACGGCGTTATTTTAAGACATTTTGGGTTCATTTATCATTTATTTTATGAAGAAAAATCTAAGTTTTATGTTATTTGCACTAACAAAACATTTTCTGAGATTAGAGTGCCCAAGTAGTCCAACTGTTCAGAAAACTGTGCGAACTTTTCCAGTTGAGTATGAAGCATAAAATGCTTCCTTAAACTCTGCAGAAACTTTTATAGCTCTCAAGCGTAGATTTTTCATACATTTTCTAACCATAAATCTCAAACAACGTGCTGCAGGCTTTTCCAGTTGACCTTTTTTTTACCCAGGTTTTTTCCGATTTTTTTCTTCAAAGCATTTTATCACATACTACACTAAGTAATGATATAAATTAACTAATTTGGATATATTTCGAGCCGACTTACTACTATTATGATGAAAAATAATCCCATTTTCAGTGGTGTCCGTGGTTTTTTATCAATACAAGACATTTAAAAATAATTATTAGACTATTTAGGAGTAAAATAGTAAAAAGTTAAAGCCAAGTGCTTTTTAAATGCCAATACAATGCAGAAATGAGAAAACGACAGATGTAAACTTAAATCAGGAATTTATTCGGTAATATTGCAGTGTATGAAGACTTTTTTGGCGTGTTATTTCTGTTTCTCTTCATTTTTTGACCCATTTCAAAAAGAAAATAAGACAATATTTTAAAAACAAATCCATATTGGTCTTCATATTCAAACTCAGCTCCAAGGAATTTTGGTTTAACTATAAATTTATAAGATATACGAACACTTTTTATGAGACACAATGTGTAAAAATGTTTCGAAATTAGTTTAATTAAAAAAATGATGTTAAAAATTGAAAACTTTCCTAATAAAAAAAAATGTTAAAATATACAAGCAGACGAACTTTACATTGTTCTTTAGTATTAACATTCACGTTTACATGAAAATAAAAATGGATCCTTGAATGTTGACCCTATAAATCATGAATTAACTTTTTCAAAATAGGATTCATTTCGCAATTTTCTTTCGCAAAAGGTTGATTGTTAAGTTGATTCATTTTTCAGACGGAGATAAGAATTGAACCTTCTTTCCCATCCTGTGACAAAAGTTATGAGTAAATTCTTTAAATTATCATCGTATCTTGCAAGGAAAACATAAAAGCATTTTTAGCGGAGTTTTTTTTTTTTTTTTTTTTTTTGTTCAGAAAATCTAGGAAAAAACGAATTATTTAATGGCTTTCTAACTGATACTGAGTAATTTAGATAATCAGGGGTTAACTATATATATCAGGAAGTGTCCTTAATCTTTTTTTTTTTTTTTTTTTGTTTCAAGGACTCTGGTGGACCGCTTATGCTCCAAGACAAAGACCGTTGGATTGCTGTTGGAATTTCATCCTTTGGGTTTCGATGTTTTCGACCTGAGTACCCAACCGGGTACACCCGAATATCAAGTTATCTAGACTGGATCCGAGAGAAAACGCAATCATAAATTGAGATTTACTGATCATCCTTGGAATTTAAAATTAAGAGTAGAAAAAGCGAATGATTGTATTTATCAATGATCTTGAAGATATTTTGTAACAAAATGGCATATTCCAGTGAAATGGTTTACTGTATTCGTAAAAATTTAGTGGTTGATTTCTTTATGATGTGTTTATAAAGAAATAAAGAAGATCTTGGTATTTTCATTGAAAGTTAATAATAAAAAAAAACCTGATGGTTCGCTTTAAACTGCAAGAAAGCATGAAACAATATTTAATATTAATTAAAATAACACCAGTACCCACACGGGGCTGTCTGGGTTAATATCCTAAAAGTAGACACCTACGGAGAAGTTTCAAGAAAATTTAAGATCATCCACAAAACGAGAGGAAGAAAAATGCGTGCTATATTTCTTTCTTTACAAAATGTACAAAAAAAATTTCCTTTATATTGTTACCCGTGATAAACATTTAAAAGAAGTCTTCTGCCTTTGACATCTTAACTAAATCTAAAATCAACGAGGAAAACAAAGCTTATTTTTCAATTTAATTTACGTGCAAAATACGAAATTTAAATTCTGTCGAAAAGTTACTATGTATGAAAAACCTTGAGTTTTAGGTGTTTGGAAAAAAAGCAAGAACAAACCAACCGAGTTTTCTGCTTAAAAAAATTAAAGAAACCTACCGAGGAGAGCTTTCAACGTAAATGAAAATCAACGGAAAAGAAGACATACTGTATTTCTGATTTCGCTTTTTTTAAGTAGATTCAGCTATTTCTATTGTATTTCTTAATTCGCTAGTCTTTAAAAAATTGTATGGTTGAAAATATTTCGTGCTGGTAAAAAATTTGTGTTCGCATAGTAAAATTATCTTATCATTTAATCATATCATTCAATGACCCAATTAAATTCTTATTAATTTATATAGTGTTTATAACTACTGAACCTGTTTGGCGATAAAATGATGTTTTCAGCTTCATCAACATTTAGTTTACAATTTTTCTATAGCTTCACTTCAAAGTAAAATAAGAATTTTCTCATTGTTTTAGCTGAGAATAAATTGTAAACATTGGAGAAAAACTTCAATTCTATTTAAAAGAAAGTTAAAATTGTTTTAGCAGCAATTTAAAATATTCACTTTATAAGATTTTAGATGATTAGATTTGAGCATAAGGGCGTAGTCTCTGGTTACATAACTATTAAATATTCTAATTAATTTTATTTTGAGAAGTAAGAATAAAAATACATTACTGTTGTTTTGCAATAAAGTAAATAAGCAATGATATAATATTTTTTCGTAAAGTGAAAAACAAAGTAGCATTGCTAAATTATGCGTTAAATTTTACTAATACCTTTGAAAACCTTTTTAGCTTTGCAAATCAAATGAACTATATTTCATACTGCAGTGTTTAGCTAATGGCGTTGAAAGAGATAAAGGCAGGGATTCAAGTGAAACAGGCCATCGCAAATTACAATCGCTACTGGAAATGAATTAGAACGTTTCTTGATAAAAACATCGTGACGTCAGCGTGACGTTTGCCTATAAAAAACGAGCTAGATAAAACGTCACAGCCTACTTGGCGAATAAGAGGAGATCGCTGAGTGCTTGTGAGCTCTTATTGGCTCCACCCGTAGTGACGTCATGCCAAGTTAAGTTGATGATAATGTATTTCACTTCCAGTAGCGATTGCAATTCGAAGCGATCGCAATGCTGTTTCACTTGAATCCCTGCCAAAACCATAACGATCCGCTTACGTGGGACATTGGGCAGGATATGACCAATGCAATGACACATTTGCCTTTTCCACTTAAGATTGAAATGCTTTACCTTTTAGGTTTATTTCTTAAATCATCGCTGGGTGGCGTATTCAAGCTCTACAATCTCTACTAATAATAAAGCTGAAGGTTTGTCTGTCTTTCTTTCTGTCTGTTACGCGCGTAGCGCCAAAACCGTTCGGTCGATTTTCATGCCACTTGGCACAAAATTAGTTTGTAGCATGTAGTTTTGCACCTCGAAGCGATTTTTCGAATATTCCATTTCGTTCTTTTTTTATTCGAATTCTTAGCGGAAATTCGATAAAATAGGGAAAAAATATTCCATACACATTTCAAGTCTTATGTCATTCGAAAGCTTGAAATTTTCTGCACAAAATGAAGTTTTTTCGAAGTTTCTACGATCATCAGGAGAGCTGTAACAATTGTTTTTAGAATCCCGGAAATTCAAGGCTTACCTGCAGCAAAGCAAGCCAAACGATTTCAAAATGGTTAATCTCGAGAAATATTTTATCAACGGAAATCAACTTTTAATGTTGTTACCATGGTTACGTTTTTATTTCGTTTATTTGTTTCGTTCTTTTTCCCTTAATAATTTTAAAAATGTATTTGTTTTTGTAGCAATCCAAACTCCAAGCCTTATTAAAGTTTTTCAAATGAAATATAATAAAACCGTGATAACATGGTACCTGTCAATCAAATGAGAAATCGAGTCCTTTCTTTAAAATAGGTAGAGAAAGAAGAAACTGAAGCGTACCATTTTTGTGAGTTTAGGCAGGGATTCAAGTGAAACAGGCCATCTCAAACTGCAATCGCTACTGGAAATGAATTACATTAGAACGTTTCTTGATAAAAACATCGTGACGTCAGCGTGACGTTTGCCTATGAAAAATGAGCTAGAAAAAACGTCACAGCCTACTTGGCGAATAAGAGGAGATCACTGACTGCTTGTGAGCTCTTATTGGCTCCACCCGTAGTGACGTCATGCCAAGTTAAGTTGATGATAATGTAATTCACTTCCAGTAGCGATTGTAATTCGAAGCGATCGCAGTGCTGTTTCACTTGAATCCCTGCCTTTAGAGACATTTTGGCGATCTGACGAGTTGTGTAGAAGAGGGAAACATTCTTTAACCAAATGAGGTCAAAAAAGAAACAACATGATAGTAAACCATTCTAAATTTATCGTCTGCAAAACATATTTTATTTCATTATTAATTTATTTCAATATTAATTGCAGCAAATGGCTTGAGTGAACGAATTTGGCTTTTTATTTATCATTTGCTGGTTGATGTTCGTCGATGTTTATTGTTTTGATTATCATGGTGAAGAATAATGCACGAAATTTCTATTATTTTGTTTTTGAAGTTCGGAAAGAAAACTTTCTTCTTCTTTTAAACTTTGGTAAGATTTCTGTTGGTTTCTGTGAGCAGCAAAATTGTTCTTATTTTCTCTTTTGGCTTATTTTTGTACACCTGCCCTTGCGGTTGCATTCGAATTTCCCCAAGGGGGTGTTTTACCCATTTTATGGGGTAAATCAGTGTTAATTTCAATGCAGACAAAAGTGACATGAATTGGCGCAATCACTTGGCGATGTATCGCCAAGCTTTTAGTCGCCAAGTGTTCGACGCCAATTTGGCGACAGATCACCAAGTTGGCGACAAATTTAGCGGAAAAATATTTTTTTTTTTGGTTCAATTTGGCGCTATTGGCGATATTTTGCAAAAAATCCACTGAATGATGTTACAATCGGTGATATTTAGGAGATTAATCATTGTAAAGCATTTTTTTGCATTGTTTCCTGGCAAACTAGGGATGTAAATGTTTGAATTGTTATCTTGCTCACTCCAAGCACTATTTTAGAACTTAAGGCATCTACTAAGAAATTTACACGTAAAAAGAAGTAGTGTGGGGTCCATACCAGATTTTTATATCATTCTTTGAAAGAATTATAGTTGAATTATAACTAAAATAGAGTATTTTTTCTGCCATATCATTTTTTACAAATGAATTCTTAAGTTTATACCACGGGCAAAGCCGTGCGGTACCGCTAGTGTTGTATAAAGGAGTTGTTAAAATGTTTCTGCTATTTGTAAATTTGTCGTCTGCGTTCTTTACATTTATATTTATCAAATTATCATCCTCTGCAATGTTTTATATTTCTTTGCGTTGTTTAATTTAATTATCGTTTGTGCAAATTTATTGCTTTTTCGTAATGGCAACGATAAATGAAATGAGAAGGAATAGTTAAAATGTTTTGATGGAATGTGACTTTTGCAGAGTTGTTTTTGTTCCACCGTTTTCGGTAGAGAATATTATTTTCTTTTTGACTCAAAAACGAAAAAAAGTCTCATTTTTTCGTAAAATTGAAGAATGATTTTGTTCACTAAAATTCATTTATTTGAAAACCCCAAGAAAGTTGTATGGAAGAAGCAATTTTTGGAGGCACCTAGAAAAGATAAGTGGTTTATGCTATTAATTCGTATGATTTTTTTTTTTTAAGTGCTGAACGTTGTGACTTTTAACGTTTGTGAAGTTTTAAGAGCTGATACTATGTGTTTAGCTTCTAAAATGAGAAGATATTCTTGTATTTCACGAAAATGGTATTTCTTAAAGTATTTAAAGTACTTTTTAAAAATTTCAATTAGCAATAATTTGATGGTGATTGAATTTTAATTTTTGAACTGATTTTCTGACCTTTAGATTTATTTCCTCCATTCTGTTTCATCTAAGAATTTGTTATGAACACTAGCTGCGTAGCCCGGCGTTGCACGGGCTGTAATGTAGTGAAGGCAGTTTGAGAAAACTACTCGCCACCAAGGCGGCTCGCCTTTAAAGAAATGAGGAAAGTTTAAACAGTTTACTCGCCGTCAAGACGGCTCGCCTTTACAGTAGCGAGGAAAGTTTCAATTCACTACTCGCCGCCAAGGCGGCTCGCCTTTAAAGTACCAAGGAAAAGTTTAATAAACTACTCCCCGCTAAAGCGGCTCGCTAAAAAGCTTTCCTGCATCAAAGAATCAATCGAATTATTTGCACATGCTTCCTCAGAAATAAAGACGATGTCAAGTAGCGCATACTTAGCACTCTCCTTAAATTACAAATAAAATTCCTTTCCAAAAACAACTATTTCCAAACCGCTTTCTTCCGGTAAAATTAATTGCAAAATTCTAAACGAAAAAGTTCTTTTAATATTTGGATCGAAGACAGAAAAAGTCCCTTCTAAAAACAGCAATTGCAATTTTATTTAAAAACACATTTTCAAAATGGTACCTGAGAAAAAATATGTCATTAATAAATAGAATAAAAACAATTGTTAGAACTTTGTTATAACACGTATTCAAAATGACAATGAAAAAAATAACACTCTTTCATTTTAAAAAGTTCAACTTAATTAACGTTTTAATTCAAAATCGCAACGTAAAGAAATAAATATCTTGGAATTTTAAATAGTTCATTAATTTAATTAACGTTTTAATTCAAAATGGCAACGGTGAGAAAAAATGTCTTGGAAGTTTAATCATTAATTAGGCTTAATCGCTTTAAATTTGACTACTTATTAATTAAACATTCGCTTTAAATTTGACTACTTATGGATAGCAGCCAGAAAAAGCCCCTTCTAAAAACAGCAATTGCAATTTTATTTAAAAACACATTTTCAAAATGGTACCTGAGAAAAAATATGTCATTAATAATTAGAATAAAAACAATTGTTAGAACTTTTTTATAACACGTATTCAAAATGACAATGAAAAAAATAACACTCTTTCATTTTAAAAAGTTCAACTTAATTAACGTTTTAATTCAAAATCGCAACGTAAAGAAATAATTATCTTGGAATTTTAAATAGTTCATTAATTTAATTAACGTTTTAATTCAAAATGGCAACGGTGAGAAAAAATGTCTTGGAAGTTTAATCATTAATTAGGCTTAATCGCTTTAAATTTGACTACTTATTAATTAAACATTCGCTTTAAATTTGACTACTTATGGATAGCAGCCAGAAAAAGCCCCTTCTAAAAACAGCAATTGCAATTTTATTTAAAAACACATTTTAAAAATGGTACCTGAGAAAAAATATGTCATTATAATTAGAATAAAAACAATTGTTAGAACTTTGTTATAACACGTATTTAAAATGACAATGGAAAAAAATAACACTCTTTCATTTTAAAAAGTTCAATTTAATTAACGTTTTAATTTAGGGCCGAATTCAAGTGAAACACCATTGCAGTCCCTTCGAGGCGATCGCATATTGCAACCGCTACTGTAAGTCGAATTCAAGTGAATTCGTTTCACTTGAATCCAAATTTTGGAATTTGCGATTGCATTGGTGAGTTGCGATCGTCCGTGTTTCACTTGAATTCCTGCCTTAAAAACGCAACGGAAAGAAATAAATATCTTGGTATTTTAAATAGTTCAATAATTTAATTAACGTGTTAATTCAAAATGGCAACGGTAAGAAATAAATATCTTGGAATTTTAAGCAGTTCAATAATTTAATTAACGTTTTTATTCAAAATGGCAACGGTAAGAAATGTCTTGGAAGTTTAATCATTTATTAGGCTTAATCGCTTTAAACTTGACTACTTATTAATTGATATCTTCGCTAATTAAAATCGTATAATTATATAAGCTGAAACTAATGAAGCCTGAAAAATTACCTATCTATCGGTACCTGGTTCGACTTTCAGTTCATTGGCGTTCAGGAGAAAGAAGCGTGACATAGATAGATAGTTAGAAAGAAAGATAGAAAGAAAGAAAGAAAGATAGATACTCGGTTTTTAATATAAGTAGATAATTTAGCAACGATTGATTGCTCATTATGGAAGAGTATGATATAAGTCAAAGAAGAGTGTCTGGGGAAGAATTAAAGTTCCTTTAAGTAAGCTCGAAAACACACTCAGTGCGATAAACATGATAAACGAAATTTTTATACGTATAAAAAGGTTGGACACTTTTTTTTACATAATTTAAAAATTCGATTTGCGATTAGATGGTAAAGATTCTGAATTTGTAGAATTGAATGAAAATATTTTAAGTTAAAATCTCAGTCTCAGAAATGAAAAAAAAAAAAAAAAACTATTCACAATTGGGTTAAATGTAAACATAAATATACAGTGTGTACAATGTCTTACGATGAAAAAAATGCAATAAAAATACTTGAGATTTAATTATAATTGACGGGGCAAGTGGAGATAAAGGTGATATGTGACAATTCTAGAAAAACTTACTTTTTACCATGGATGACGGTGAAAAGGTAATTTTTTTTAAAAGCTTTTTCTTGAAGTTTAAAAAATTGTCACATATTACCTTTATTCTCTTGCCCCTTCAATTGTGTTTGTGAGTTAACACAATTGAACACACACTAGTTTGAATTTGTGTAAATCGGCGAAATTCAAATGTCACGCATCACCTTTATCCACTTGCTCCTTCAATTATGTTTTACTTCGAACTAGTTGTTTTCCTTTGAGATAACGCATTTTTAAGTGTTTATACAACAGTAGTTTATAAATGCACGAATTTGACGATGTAAATAAACCGAAAGTCTTATTAGTTATGCAGCGCAAGAGATGATTTTTTTGAAATACGAAAAACTGTACAGTTTAAAATCTCCTAGTATCTTTGAATCCGCTTCATTTACCTTTTGCTTCTTGTTTCCACATATTATTTTAGGAATTCTAGTTTCTTAGTGGTGTTTGCAGTACAAAAACATTAATTGTCTTTTAGAATAATTGACATTATGGCTTCACTTATCTATCTTCTCCTGATCATATTTATTAGGAGGATCGGAAAGTAATGTCTTTTTTTTTTTTTAAACAAATCAATTGTGAAAAGTTTTTATTTTAAATGAACAAAATGGCATTTCGGATACGAGCCAAATTTTAAAGTTTTTGTGTAATAGAAACTGTTTCAACAATCGAAAGAAATTGAAATCCGACTGCTTTACCCATAATACTCGTTACTGTTTTCCCTTTATTGCAATCTATAGATTAAAAAATAATAATAATAAATAAAACCTTGAAAAATTGGCTTGTATCCATAATGCCTGTTAAAGATATTTTGATCCAAAAACCATTAAAAAATATATATATTCGGGATTTAAAATATTCCACTAGGTGGGGCAATAGCCCTTGATAAGGAGGATAATTGCATCATTGCTTTAAAATAAAAACTTTTCACAATTGATTTGTTTGAAAAAAAAGATATATTTATATCCGGTCCTACCAATACAACAATGAATGAGCAATATCGCAATTGGTGCACCTCGCTGTAATTAATTTCGGTATTTGAAGTAAATGTAGACAGGTAGAACTTTTTAAAACTTAATTAAAAAAAAAAAAGACACACAAATAACTGAGTTTTAAGAAAGGGAGGAGGAACTCCGTAAATCGGCCTAGTGCTGATCCGCACTTACAGACGAAAGTCAATACGGGTTACTGTTGCTTAAATTACATGAAACTTTTTTTTTTACAATTGTTTTAATATAAAAGGGGAAAAAAATAAAAAGGCATGTGACAAAAAAGTTCGACTTTACCACATAGTAATCAAAACTATAGATTTTTTCAAGTTAAATTTTTTACTTTAAATACACCATTCTTTCATCTACCTAGTTTATTTGAATCTGTTGGGGCTGATAATTTTTAAGCTTGATGTTTTTTTTTTTTTTTTGAATAATTTGTCTATAGTTTTTACAAAATAAATTGAAGAATCATTTTTCTGAAGAAATTACAAATATTAAGCCTCATACTGGATACCTTAATATTTTTTAAATTTCCATAAATGTTCTTGTGGTACATGTGGGGTTATAGGAGCAACGTTGTATCAACTTGAAATTTTGAATTTCCACAGCATTTTTTTTTTTTTTTTGACTGAGTGCATTCTAGTTCACAATCGCCACGATTTGCCGTTTTTCAAATGACATTAAATGTATATATACATATATACATATATATATATATATATATATATATATATATATATATATATATATATATATATATATATATATATATATATATATATATATAATAATTATCGTAATTATTTTGATATTAAAAAAAAACTCAAATTTAAAAAAAATAATTAGGTACTCAGCACGAGGCCAAAAAATTTATTTCTGTAAAAACTTGATTTTTTTTCCTTTTTTATTTATTTATTTAATTTTAAAATACAGATAAATTGTAAGAAAATATTAGGTTCCAAATCATTGAAGAACACACTTTCAAATCAACATTTGCAAATAAATAATAAAAGAATAATGTATTTAACATGAAAAATATAGCTTAAACTTGAAAAAAAATCCTTATTTTTGAGCATTATGTGGGAGACTTAGATATTGCTTGAAAGCAAAAACTTCTATTTAACGTGAATCAGATACTTTATAGTTTGTTTTTCAGCTTAGTAATTTCTTGAAATTTATCTTGCATTAATATATATATTTATCAAGAAAAAATTTTTTTTAAAGAGAATTATAAATTTTAAGCCTCTAGTGGGGTACTCAGATATTTTTTAATTTCTATAAATATTTTTTTGGTACATGTGGCGCTAGAGGGGTAAAGTTTTATCAACTTGAAATTTCAAATTTCCTCAAGAAAGGTTTTTGATTCCGCCTAGTGAATGAGGGATAGTTTGCGGTTTTTAAGTGAAAGTCGACACTTGTTGCCGTTGCTCAAATTTCGCGAAACTTTTTTTTTACAATTGTTTTAATCTAAAATAAAAGAAATAAGAGGATGTACGACAAAAAAATCCTACTTCCGTTTGTTTTGGGACACCCTACTAAACATGTAAAATAGAGATTCATCTCCTGATATTGTTCCTAGCATTCAGCAGTGTCAAATGTAGTGCATTTCAATTTAAAAATGCGATTGAAATACTATAATGTACAAGTTTTCAAAATAAGCTGCCGACGAGTGTCCTAGGGCTACGAGAAACCCCTTATTAATGAAAAATGTATGTTTTTATGGTTCATAATATCTGTACAACCCATTCTTTCCTTAGAATAGCTGTTTCTTGTAGCTCCGAAAGATATACCAGCGTTTTCACATGTTTTGGCACAATAAATTTAACTTCTTTTGCATTGAAAAAAAAATCCTTATTGCAAGTCGAAGCACGCGTTTGCAGCTTCCTGCAAAATTTTGCATATTAGCCGCTGCTGCGCGAATCAGAGTTATTAATATTACATGTCTCGCACTCGTGCTCCATCATGTTTTGAGTCCTCCTTCTTACACTCCCCCTCCCCCCAAAACGTCAGACCCGAAATGCCTTCGGGAGGACAAGTTATAAGTAGCACCTCCCCTCGCAGCATAGCCGAAAGAAATTGATTCAATCATATTCGCAGTTTCGTTTTATTACAATATATACTTAGGCATGCACATGCACAGCTAAATCCTTGAGGAAAACAGAAGTTACTGACAGGTTCAACCAGGCGGCGCCATCATTTGCAGAACATGCGATTCAAGTTTTAATAAGCGATACGGATCTGTAAATTCTCCCGTACACCCTGTCCCGGCTATAACGTGGCTTTTATTTTTGAAAATTAACAGGGAAAGAGTGCTTCATGAAGTTCGAGTTGACTGCGGAGTACTTTTTCAGCCAACGTTCCTAAAATTTGACAAGTGCAAAGAAGCATTTACTTTGTTCGCAAGAAGCATTTTCTTTTGTAAAGACAAACGCATCGACTGATGAGAATAGATAAACAGTGTAGAAAAAGCGAGAAATACTGCGTTCGATGTTTATTTTTGTAAGCTCGTTGGCTTTCTTTGGCTCAGGGCGCTGTAGGTCAAGGTAAGTTTTCTTAATGATTGGATTGTATTTAATTTATGACAGTAAAAATGTGTCTAGTAACCGTCTGTACACTTTTCTTTGAATCTCTTTACTCTAAGAGTAAAATTCTTTACTCCTTGTTTCACTCTTAGATTACGTACTGCTCTTTATTATTGTAAAGTCAAAGTGTTGTTTAATTACAGTTTAAGCTGCATATTATTTTATTTTTCGACTATTAAGATATAATACTATTCTTTCTTTTGATCATTCATGAGAGAGTTAGCAGTTTCCTTTGTTTATGAATAAAGTTGAGCCTCTATTCTACGAAACTCTTTTAACCTAAACCTCATTCAACCGAAGTCGGTTTAATCATTATTTATTACTAGCGGTACCCGCACGGCTTTGCCCGTGGTATAAAATTAAGAGTTCATTTGTAAAATAATTGATATAGCAGAAAAAATGCTCTATTACAGTTTTATTCAACTATAATTCCTTCAAAGTGATATAAAGATCTGATATGTACCCCACACTACTTAATTTTACGTGTAAATTTCTTAGTAGATGCCTTAAGTGCTAAAATAGTGCTTGGAGTGAGCAAGATAACAATTTAAACATTTGTATCCCTAATTTGCTACGAAACAATGCAAAAAAATGTTTTACAATAATTAATCTCCTAAATATCGTCGATTTTGACATCATTCAATGGATTTTTCGCAAAATATCGCCAACAGCGCCAAATTAAACCTAAAAAAAAAAAAAAAATTTTTTGCCAATTTGGCGTCAAATACTTGGCGATCAAAAGCTTGGCGATATATCGCCAAGTGGTCGTGCCAATTCATATCACCTTGCATTGAAAACACTGATTTACCCGATAAATGGGGTAAAATACCCCCTTGGAACATTCGAATGCAACCCCAAGGGAGATGGACAAAAATAAGACAAAAGAGAAAATAAGAACAATTTTGTTGATAACAGAAACCAACAGAAATCTTACCGAAGTTTAAAAGAAGAAGAAAGTTTTCTTTCCTAGCTTAAAAAACAAAACAATACATTTTCCGAAATGAAACACTTTAAAAAAACGATGCAATATCGCAATTGATACGATATTTCGTTAATCTGTGCTTAAGGTACCCTTTTCTCGCTAAATGAACAATAGGCGCGCCAAGCGTGGTAACCCTAGCTATTTTGCGTAGTTGACTTATTGAAAACGCGCCAAGCAGGGTCCCAAAGCATCTTCACATGGAAAAAGACAGGGTTGCCAGAGAATTGGAACAAAAAAATACTACGCCTCCTCTAAAAAAAATATTACAAAATACTGTTTCCAAACGTTGCCAAAATCAATGTTGCTGAAATGCGAAATCTATGAAAATGAAAAAAAAAAAAAAAAAATCCGCCAAATCTTTTAATCAAGTCATTAGTATAGTGGAAAGAAGGTTGCCAGAAAAATACTACGCTCCTTATTTGGGCCGAAAAAATACTACCGTGGAATCAAAAATACTACGTCTGGCAACCCTGGAAAAAGAACGAAACAAAATTAAGTATGAACACGTAACCATAGTAACAACATGAAAAGTTGATTTCCGTTGATAAAATAATTCATTTTATCTCTCTTTTCAAACAAATTTTATTCTGGAGCTCAACCATTTTAGAATCGTTTGGCTTGCTTTACTGAAGGTAAGCCTTGAATTTCGGGATTCTAAAAACAATTGTTACAACTCTCCTGATGATCGTAGAAACTTCGAAAAAACTTCATTTTGTGCAGAAAATTTCAAGCTTTCGAATGACATAAGACTTGAAAATGTGTGTGAAATATTTCTTCCCTATTTTATCGAATTTCCGCTAAGAATTCGAATAGAAAAAGAACGAAATGGAATTTTCGAAAAATCGCTTCGAGGTGCAAAACTACATGCTACAAACTAATTTTGTACCAAGTGGCATGAAAATCGACCGAACGGTTTTGGCGCTAAGCGCGTAACAGACAGAAAGAAAGACAGAAAGAAGGACAGACAGATCCACCTTCAGCTTTATTATTAGTAGAGAGTAGTATTGTTATTTTTTGTTGCTTTAGTTTTTCCTTTTTATTTAATTTTTGTTAGAAAGTGTGTCGATATATCGCCAAGTGGTCGCGCCAATTCATATCACGAAAGTCTGCATTGAAATTAGCACTGATTTACCCCCATAAAAGGGGTAAAACACCCCCTTGGGAACATGCGAATGCAATCACATGGGAAAGTGCATAATTAGACCCTCCTCAAAGCCCACATACCAAGCTAAACGTTTCTACGGCACATATTTTTTAAGTTATGCGACATACATACATACGCACATACATACGTACATACAGACGTCACGAGAAAACCCGTCGAAATTAACTCGGGGGGTAATTGAAAAGGATTTTTGGCTGGTTATATATAAGTAGGTAACAATGCATGTGCTGACAAGTCGAAAAAACTATTCAACATTCATTCGGGGGTGAGCAAAATCAAAATTTAGACCCAAATTTGAGTGAATATTTTTTCGTGATCACAATACTTCCTTTACTACGTAAAAGGAAGTAAAAAGGGTGCATGAGTATTTTTTTAATTTTAATAATTATATATGAATATGCAATCCATGATACATCCTTATCTTATTGTTATTGCTTGGGTTAAATTTTTGGTAAAATAGCATTGTTAGTTTTACGATTGAAAAAAACTTTGCTAATTGGAGTTCAAATTGTTGCTTACACTAAATCAATAAAGTTACTCTAAAATAAGTACACGATTTCATGTAACGTAAAATTGTAATCACAAAGTATAACATCAAACATTTTATGACAGACGTTTGTAACTATAAGGGTTTTAAGAAATGAATATAGGTTTAGTTATTTAGCTAAAAAATTGAGTAAAAAATAAATACTGCTTGTTAGTAAATAAAATCTTGTTTACTTTTCAACCCAACGTGTTTCCATTCCCCTCAAAGACTAGGGGTACTACTAGAAATAAACTAATTTTAGAAATAAATTTCTTTCCTCATGAGGTTGATGTAAGTAGATAATCGAAGTTTAGGAAGTTCTACACCAACAAGACTCAATCTTTGTCCCATAGGTCACGGGCGACCTTCCGAGTCCTCCAAATGCAATCTGACATCATTTAAAAAGAAAAATCATACAGAAATTATACTCAAAATTTATCTAAAATGCACTTAAAAAAGTAAATTACATTAAAATTTATTTTTCAAAATATATGAAGATTGAATAGCTGTTGATTACATTTATTCCATAGTAAAATATGTATGGGGTTTTAAATACCTAAATGTCATATTAAAAATGGCATGAAATTTACTATTAAATGTTTTTAGTATACATTCATTCTGACAAATAAAATTAGTGCAATCCTCTTGCCGGGATGGCACTGCTAAGCAATCAACTGTTTGAATTAAATTAAAACAATTCGTTGTAAGGTTATGACCAAATGCAATCAAGTTCCCATACTATAGATAGTATCCTCCCGATACTTTTATGAAGTTCCTTTTGAGTCCATTTACAACTGTCATTATTCCACCAGTGTTAAATAAATGGTGTAACAGGATAAATAAAGTTTTTTTTTTTTTTTAGGTTTTGTGAGTTAAATTTTCAGGCTTTATGGGCAAATTTATGCTCCTCAAAAACAGCCTTCCTCAAAATTTCCTCAAGAAAGAACCCTTTATTTCTTCCAAACGAAAAAGATTGCCTTCAACCTAATCCCTAAAACTTTACATCTTAAAAAGCTCTGATGTCAAGCTTGTCCATCAAGTGTTTTTCAAACTACCATCCTTTTTTTTTTCCTTATATTTATTTTTCATCACACCTACTTCTGCTTGTACTTTCTCCACTACCAATTACTCACTAGAATGGCTAGCTCCTTGATTTTTTTTCTACGCTGTTAGCTATATGCAATATACAGACAGCTTGGTTGTAATTCTGTCTTAACCCGGGCTTAAGGGCTGTAACTTACTACAGTAAACTCTCGATTATCAGCGAGGATCTTAGAAAAGAAACAAACGCAATTAACTGATTTTTTCGAAAAGATGGAGTTCACCGCACTCTTGGGTAAGAAATGTTTTTTAAAAAAAAATTAAATTCATGCTTTTTCGAAAAAATCATCCAATAAATTATTTTACTTGTTCGTTATTGAAAGTACCACTTTCTTTATAGATTTTATATGCTTTAGAACCTCAAATAGAAATATTTTTTATGCTGTACCTATCGTTAATTTTTACATATCACGTTTTAAGTTTGATGCAGTTATTTTCAAGCAAAAGACATTTTTTATCTTCTTACCCCTTATTTTACGTTTTTTTCTGATTATGTATTATGTATCTGTGATTTTCGTTATCTGCAATATTCTTGCCATCCAGTTTCGCGGAAAATCGGGAGTGCACTGTACTTAATATCCTAGCTTTACCTTCAATAGCCAAGTTGAACCATACTAATGCTATGAACTCTCGATGCTGTATTAAATTCATTTTAGCTGGTTTGTTATCGCTCTTATCTTCAATCAAATGACATCTGCATCCAGATCAGTGATTGTCAATGCCACAGATTCATGAGTCCATAACAAGTAAGAAATTACAGTCTCTGGATGGCCTAACCGGGCTGTCGGTATACTGCATGTAGTTCTGCCTTAGCCTTAGCTCTAGGGTGGTAACATACTGCTTAACACAGAATTTTGATTTGGTGGTTTTGCAGGTCGTGGGGACGCTCGGTAAGGAAATACTGTTCCCCTCCTTGATATCAGCTTATATCTCTTATTTAAAGGGAATGTCTTTGATGCTGTACCTGCTGAAGAATAATTATGCATCCATCAGTTTCATTTATCATTACTGCACTCGTCATGGTTAAGGATGCGCTTTGCCAAAGTAAGACTTTTTAAATTTTACATGACATGAAAAGTATCGAATATTTCAATTTTTCTATTGCTTCATTAATAGTGAAATATCAAATGAATCAGATATCAGTGTTTGAGAGAGAACTAGAAATAGTAAACCGTTTTCTATTAAACATATACTAGCTGACCCGTGCAAAGTATTTGTGCTTGACAGCAGTAATTCAAAAATTCGATTTTTTTTTGACGGTAGTCTTTCCTAAAACAAGCACGCAGTGAATTGTTATTTTTCTCTGATTAAAAAAAATGCCTTACATTTGTAGTTTCATTAAGTATTGAGGAAGCAACGTAAGAGAGAAAAAAACAAAAACACTTCAACCTAGCAAAATTAGAATCCGACGCCTTCACGTCAAAACGTACGAAATGAGAAAGCCAAGTTACGAAAAACTTCCACAACATTACAATACAGTAATTTCAAAATTTTCCTTCTTAAAACTAGATCGTTTCCTACAGTGGTATGCATCTTGAATTAAGGCTGGAAAAAAAATTCCAGGTAGGAATTTTGATACGTACTTTCAAATACTGTTTGACCGTCGATAAGGTGGAAAAGCAAGCATTCGGTACACAGGCGAAAATGAACACATCTATTAGGTTTGCAGGGATGGCAGTTTGCATTTACAAATGCGTGTTTGCCTTTAAATTAAGCAGCCTAACGATGAAATGATCGAAACATAAGCAAGTTTTGCATTTTTCTCCATTTTTCAGACAGAATCGTTTTAGCTGGTCTTTTGCAAAGGTCATGATCACCGTGGTTTGGCGTTATTCCTATGCTGTTCCATATGTGTCAGAAACAATGAAAGAAGTGAAATTTAATTTAATGGAATTTAAACTTGAGAAAAGTAGTCTGATTTATTTGTGACGCAAGTGAAATATTAAAGCTAATATTTCTCCTTCTCATTTTAGCTTGTGGTGTAACTTTGGAAAATCATTTCAGCACTCGTATCGTTAATGGAGTAGATGTAAAACAAGGTGATTTCCCTTGGATGGTAATGTGAAAATTCTTATAACATATACATACATATATTACGTACATGGTGTGAACGAGGCGGTGTTTCACCATAACGTTGCACAAAAGCTTTAAAAATCAACTTAAACAGTACCATAAATCCCCAAGACGTAAAATCATCAATAATATAGGCAATACTTTTCAAATAGTAAATCAAAGATAGAAAAAAAATAATTGAATAAATTAATAGTTTAAAAACTTAAAAGACACGCTTTTGTAGCAATATGAACTAAGAAGTAAAATAAATAAATCCTAAAAAATTTCTGCAGCAAGAAGGGGTCTCATAGATAAGTAGCTTTAAAAGGGATCGGGTGCTCTGCGTTTACATTTTGGCGAGGATTCTGAATCATTACAAATGATGATTTTTTTTTTCTTAAAAGTTATTTGTTTAATCAATTTTTTCGGTTCTATTGTTTTAAACTAATTTTTTAAAAAAGGTTACTGAGCTGTGTGACAACTTCGCTTGGTGCTGAACAAACGTCACATAAAAGTACTATTATTACTTTTTAGTTCATATTGCTATAAAAGTATGTCTTTTTAGCTATTTAAACTGTTGATTGTTATTTTTTATTTTTTATTTTATTTATATATTTATTTATTTTTGTGCTACTCATTTTGTAAAAACATTTTTTTAACGTAAATCAAGATTTTTTTAATTTACGAAATTTTACAAAAACGACTAAAGGGCGCACACAGACAACATTCAGAGTTTTCAAACTATCAAAAAATATTTATATCTTGGCATAATAGTTCAGCTCTTAACACGTTCAGCGGCGCCAATCAATTACTAGTAAAGCCCTCGCCTAGTCCAGATAACCCATGCCAGCAATCTAATCAGGTTGTTCCCATTGAAGTCCACTTAGACACCAACTAAATTATGCTAAGAACTATTTAGTTATACTTTTTACGAGTAAAGCATTCGGCATTCGGTTGCACCACCCCCTTAAAGTTGACTTGTCCCAGAAACTAAATTATTGAATTGTCATTGGCTTTTTACACATGTGAGTGAATTTTCAATCACAGGACATCAGATGCATTCCAGTTATATATTGCGGGTAATCGAATAAAAACGCATTTTTTACTCTTTTATTCAATTTTTTGCCTGCCTCATTAATGTTTTGACCATTCGGTGTATTGTGCTCTGTACTCTTTTTTTCCAACTAAGTTTTTTCTTATGCTTTTGAATATATTTTTTAGAAAGTGCCGTTTGTATTTCCGGTGTTTTTACATAGGAGATGGTATCATTTGAGCGGATGTGGAAAATTTTTGGGCAATGTTGCATTGGGAAAACCATCTCGTCAAAAAGGTCGCAGAACGCCTCCTTACAAGAAAAAAAAAGAAGCAAATCTTTCCGTAAAAATTTCAATGCCCCAGTCTTTTACCCGAAGTGGACACTCAATATGTATTCGTATGCAAATGTTCTAGCCCAGTTTTTATTAAATACTTTGAATAAAAATATCCGATATTCAGTGTAGCAGTTCCCAATTGGGACATTGCAAACAGTATGAGAGCAATGTGTTTTAACACCATTAACAAGCACACAGATCAAAATAAATGCACCTGTTCTCTTCATGAGAAAACTTTTTAAAACAATTTAAAAAAGAGCTTTTATACAACCCATGTTGCTATCATATTGTAGAAGTAATTATGCAATTATTTTTTGATGCACGAAGGAGAACAAATTCAGCTCCAAAATATTTGGTTTTTAAAAGATTTTAAGCATTGTTGATCTCTATTATTCCAGAAAAGTTCTGAATAGGAATGTAGAATAAAGTTATATAGGTTTTGTATATGATATTAATGAAACTATGACTTCAGTTGTGTAATGGGTACATAGTTATTTTCAGCCAGGGAAATGATCATACTAAAATTCTTGAATATTACATATTTTGAAGGAGATCCTCCTCAAACTGTAAGATTTTTGAATATCGATTACAATCGCTGTTGGTAAAAAGTAATATATAGCATGAAAATATGGATGTTTCAATCCCATTGCAAAGGGAGAGGGTAGGTTGGGAGATTGGTTAAAGTTTATATGACATATGCATTCTGCATACCTGTTAATAGATTTTTTTTAAAGCTTGCGTAGTACAATTACTTTCATAGCATGTGTTGTACCTTATAATAGCATTCAGATAAGAAAACTCCCAGCTTATTAACAGATATATATTTGTTTCTGCAACTGCATGGTAGAAAAGTATCTGGTGTATGTCCAACGATTTGGAATTAGCAATATTTGTCAATCATTTGCCTCTTGTTGTAAGACGATTTATAGTAAAGTTTACGAAATAAGTGAAAGTTAAAATGATACTTCGAAACCTGCTGAGTTAAACGGCTCTAAAAAGAGGATATATGGACAAAAGGACACTAATTGAGTTGCTTAAACAAATTGAAATTCCAGATAGACTTTCTGAAGTACATCCATGGCCCTTTCTAAGAATTTGAATGTTTCGAACACTCTACATTTCTCACATCATTACTTATAACATTAAGACATTGAAAATAATCCTTTTTTTTCAATATAAAGTAGGCTTAACAACATATTAACAGAAAATATGATAAAGGTTTAAGATATTTCGCACCGTGGAGTGGTAAAAAGTCGATGATTCTGAAGGTAACCCCATTTTCTAAATTGTCGTGGACAACACTTGAGATTTTCTCAAAGTGATAGCAAGAATGAACAGGCTCCCCAGCCCTATTTCCCTACATGATGAAAGGTGGCAGGAACTGGTCTCCACGGTACGGTATTACCATACAGGTTGGCTAAAATATGATTCGAATGATATGAAAAATTTCATTTGTCACAATGTACCCCCATCTCCCGTACGTTAAATATGATTTATGATTACTTCAACTCATGAAAGCTCGATGTCCATAAAACAAGTTGCAGAGCCTTCGTTTCATTGTAGGTAGCTTTGATGAAGGGTAGTCCTGGTGTAGAAGACACAATATGCTCGGCTTTTATGATTGGCAGTCTACATGCCTTGACGGCGGCCCATTGTTTCGAAGACTTTGAAAATCCTAGGTAAGTAATAACCAAAAATAAAATGATCATTGCAGAAAAGAAAATTTGCCTGAGAAAAAAAAAAAAAAACAATATTGAAAGACTGAATTTTGCTAATGCATTAGAGAAAGAAAAATATTTTGTTACGTTTTCGTCAAGTATTCGTTTTATTAATAATATTTCCATATAGGCAGACAATTCTATATATGATGGCATGACATTTTTGATCAAAAAAAAAAAAAAAGGTAAAATGTTTACAATAAATAAAATACAGATAGTAAAAGATTTTTATAAATAATAACGATTAGTAACTGGATTCATCTAAGAATGTAAAAATAAAAACCTATTTTTAAGAAAATGGAATCTAAAAATGGCAAATTACTCAACTGAAATTTATAGTATGAATTTTAAACAACCGTTGTTTAAAACAAATAGGTAAACTTTCATCAGATTAATCGCTTCTAAGTTCATATCTACCCTCAAGTAAATTTTATTGAACCCTTTAAAGACAGCAGGAAGACAGAAACGCTGATACACTGCGATGCAAAAGTTTAGACAAAATGCAAATATGTGAATAAAAAGAAAACTATTCAACGAAATGCTTTCAAATTTCTACTGCAGGTACACAATATGGTACCAAATACGTGTCTGGAGTTTTTATAACTATAACTGGAAACAAATTTTGGATATTACAAAAGACATTTTTTTACATTGTTGCAAAAGTTTATACAATAGTCAGATTTTATGCAAATATCCCTTGAAATGTGATTGGTGGAGGGAATGCGGGACTGTATTATTCATTTATAAAGAACAGAGATTGCTGAATAAATAATCAAAATCTCAAAAGCTCTTTAGTTCTCGTGTAAAGAAGATGAGAAAGTTTAGAGGCCGAAATTTGAAAATGAACCAACTTTATTATTTTTTTGTCGTTTAAATCGGCTCTATTATGGTAGTACATTGTTTTTTACTTTGTGGAGAGCAAATTCAGACATGCCTATCGATCAAAAAGTCCAAGAAAAATTATATTTCTTAAGGATGAAGGAATTGAAAAAACGGCTCAGACTGAGGACTCGCCCCTTAATCCTACAAAACTTCAACTTGGGTCAAAAGAAGCACGTGACAGCATAAGTAGATGAACAACTGAATCGGAATACATAAAAAAAAACAAAGAATTGTGCCTGAGCCTTTTCGGACAGAGTGTCCCAAATAAGCCAGATTTTAATGTGAAAAGCAGCATATGTATCATCGTGACTAAAAAATGAATGGTACTTTCTTTGATAAAAATTATTAAGATTGGGATGGCCTAGATGGATTATAATTCTTTTCGTGGGACTTGAGAACTATCCAATAATCATATGCTGTGCTGCTTTTAACAATAAAATCTGGCTTATTTGGGACACTCTGTCCGAAAAGGCTAAAGCACAATTCTTTGTTCTTTTTATGCATTCCGATTCTGTTGTTCATCTACTTATGCTGTCACGTGCTGTTTTTGACCCAAGTTGAAGTTGTGTAGGATTAAGGGGCGAATTGTCAGTCTGAGCCGTTTCTTCAATTTTTTCATCCTTAAGAAATATAATTTTTCTTGGACTTTTTGATCGATACGCATGTCTGAATTTGCTCTCCACAAAGTAAAAAACAACGTACTACCATTCTAGAGCCGATTTAAAAGACAAAAAATTAATAAAGTAGGTTCATTTTCAAATTTCGGCTTCCAAATTTTCTCATCTTCTTTACACGAGATCTACAGAGCTTTTGAGATTTTGATTATTTATTCAGCAATCTCTGCACTTTATAAATGAATAATGAAGTCCCGCATTTCCTCCAACAATCACATTTCAATGGATATTTGCATAAAATCTAACTATTGTCTAAACTTTTGCAACAATGTAAAAAAATGTCTTTTATAATATCCAAAATTTGATTCCAGTTATAGTTTTAAGAACTCTATACACGTATTTAGAACCATATTGTGTACCTGCAGTAGAAATTTGAAAGCATTTTGTAGAATAGTTTTCCTTTTATTCACATATTTGCCATTTGTCTAAACTTTTGCATCGCAGTGTATAAACTTTCTACTACATACTGAAAGTTGAGACTAAAAGCAAGTAGAAAGAAATTTAGTTTAAAGGGTTAACGTAACTTGTAAGATTTTTCTCCTGTTGAAAATGACTATATAATCGACGGCATAACTGTTTCCAAAAAATTTCGTCTTTTTAATAAAGAAATATTCGTTACCAATAACAGGCGTATCAAAAGAAAAATACACTGCTCAAAACAATTAAGGGAGCAAGCAAAAAAGTGAAGAAAACCGTGCGAGACAGCCACGGATTGGCATACAATGAATAGTACACGAGTATTCATGCGCATTGCGCAATACAGAAAAGAGACCTAAAAAATTTGGAACTAAGCTTTAAATCTTTGAAAATATAAAAAAAACTTGAAAAAATGATTTAGGGCTACAACTTGGTACCATAAGTAAGCGATAAAAAAAGTAATGTTTAGACATAAGCCATTAGTTTTAATAGGGTGTGTGGTCTCCTCGAACAGCTAAGACTACTGCACACCTGTTATGCATGGATGCAATGAGGTTATCGATCAGACTTTGAGGAATATTTTTCCACTCCGCAAGAGCGCAATCTCCAAACTTTGAACAGTGACAGGATGTCTTGGTGGAGTAGCAATGCATCGTACGAGCATGTCCTAGACATGCTCGACTGTATTTAGGTCATGACAGCAAGCTGGTCCTTCCATACGCTGCATTGCTTCAGCTTCAAGCATGTTCTCCACTAGACGAGCTCTAAAAGTTCGAGCATTATCATCTTGGAAAACAAAGGAATCTCCAATTACTCCAGCGTTTGGGATGACATGAGGTCGCAGCATCTCGTCTGCATTCCTTCCACCCGTCAGAATGCCACTCCGAACGATATGCAGCTCCGTATGTCCGCCTATGCTGATTCCATCACATTTATTTATTTATTTAAACCCCACCAGTCACCACCGTACCTACCCTGACGAGGGTTTAACCGGATGCGGTGGCTGGGAGGAAAGAAAAACTAACGAACGAGCAAGCGCCCTCTAGGAACCGTACATTATAACTAGATATAAAATTACATAAAATAATGTACAAATTACATGGAAAAAAGAATAATAATAAAAAGGAGAAACAATTTTGATATATGCAGAAAAAGGCAATAATATAACATTTAAAGTTATTAGGCAGGATATTTGAAGTCTCTGATTCCATCACATACCATCCAAACAGCTCGTCTGTATTGTGACCTTTCACGAACAAATGCTGTGTTATTTCGAGTGCCCCTGTCCCTCCATGCCAAAACACGTCCGGTGTCACTCTCCAGACTGAATCGAGACTCTTCTGTAAACAGCACTTGGGTCCAATCATATTGCTCCCAATCTCGATATTCAGTAGCCCATCTTCTTCGGGCCGCACGGTGGCGTGGGGTCAGCGGAATGCATACCATTGGCCTACGTGCATAGAGCCTTCCCTCATGAAGCCTATTACGTACTGTTTGGCAGGACACCCTTCGCCCTGTTGCTAAGAATAACTGTCTTTGCAGCTGCGTAGCATTATCTGTTCTGTTTCAACGGGCTTTTAACCGTATATACCAGTCATCAGTTGCAGTATTCGCTCATAGCTGACCTTTCCCTGGTCGATGTCTAACATTTCCTGTTTCTTGGAATCGATTCCACAGCTTTGCACGAAATCTTCTGGTGACTCCAACAGCATCCGCGACACTACGTTGTGTTTACCTGGATTCCAGTCTGCCTATAACACGCCATGCCATGGATTCCGATAAATCACGTTGGTGAGACATTCTCAAGTTCCCTTGTCTCAATAAAAAAAAAAATTGCGCAATTGAATTTCAAAGTTGCGGCAGTAAAACACACGTTATATAACATCCCTATTTCTGCGCCTATCTCCTTTTTCTGGTTTTTGACGTCATGAACTTTGATTTGCATATAAAGTTATCTTCTTCTGTTTCCTGGTAGGCTCTAAATTATGAATGATTCATTTTATGTTACTTATTGGTATACATCTTTGCTTAATTTTGATAAAACCGTATGCTCAACTAATTGTTTTGAGCAGTATAATTAATAACAAACTTTATGCTTTATAGGACAGAACTTTATTCGGCTCGTATTGGAAGCACCCACCATGCCAATGGAACTAGATACGGCATTGAAAGTATTGTTATACATGGGAGATACCACTATCCTCTACTTTATAATGACATAGCAATAATTAAGCTGGACAGGGAAGTGCAATTTCCAGGGTTCTATCCAGTTTGCCTGCCATACGGACAGTCACACATATCTGACTTGAACACCAGACTTCTGACTGTTACAGGATGGGGTTTTGAACGACCATGTAAGATCAACATTTTTCAGTTTTGTTAATGCATACATGCTTTAATATTTTGCAGCATTATTCGTCATGTGTTTTGCGCATGATTAAACTTAAAAAATATATAAATAAATAAAATCACGTGTATTCCTGAAAAATAATGAGCAGCTAATATGCCTACTTTCTGCAAGTAGCATGTTTGTCAAAAAATAAATAAATAAATAAATAAATAAATAAAATAAAATAAAAACTAATGTTTCTCATTAAAATCAGTAACTTTTCTGAAATGAACCTAATCTTCCTGAATTCAGAAACCTTTTCCATAAAAACTGGTCACGTTTCCGTTATAAATCAGGAATGCTCGAAAAAATGAAAGAAAGAAAAAACATGACAAGTATTAGCTTATACCCTTCTGATTTAGTAGTTAAATTCCTAGAGCATTCAAAGAGTACATCCAAATTTAGGGCAGAATCGCAAGCAGATACCGAACGACTTATTTCGTTGCATGTTTTGCAGTTATTTAGATAATGCAGTTTCTCCCTTGATTAAACTCGCAAATCTAGATCAACGAAACACCCTATGAAGAAGCTGACTGTGCCATTCTCAGAAAATGTAGGAATTTGTGCATCAGCTATTGATAAAAAAATTTATAGTTTTAAAGATTAATATAAATGGACGACAGTCCTTAATAAAACTAAAAGAATGCGTTAAAAGCTCAGCACGCAGCATGAAAGCTGTGAGAGAACTAAGGGAACTTACTCAGTTCTTTCACAGCTTTCATGTTGTGTGTGCTGAGCTTTTTTCACTGATGAAGAGGTTCCATTGTAGCCTTGAAATAGATATTTGCTGTACTTTCTACCTAATTTGTGCTTTATTTACGTTGCTTTTTAACTTCAATGCATTTTTTGTAACCAACAAATGATTGTATCAATATCCATAAAAAAATTTCTTTACCACGCCTAAAAAAAACGACTTTGCATAGTGTATTAAATATTTTAAAAAAGTGTCTCTTAGAAATTTGTTATTTATTTATTTATTTATTGGTTTGAAACTATGTTTATTGTTCTCTAGATGGCGACGTGAGTCCAGTTTTGAAGCGTCTGTCTTCCATACCAGTGATTGCCGAAAGTGAATGCAATGCAATGTATAAAGGTCCGACATTCCAGAATCAACTTCCCAGAGGCATCACACTTGGTATCTTGTGTGCTGGATTTGTTGAGGGGGGCAAAGACAGTTGCAATGTAAGGTTTCAGCTTCTATGAAAAGAAAAAAATGCATAATGTTTGTTAAAATTATAACGCTACGTATTGACTTCGTGCATTTTTTCGCCTTCAAAAGTAAAATATATATACCTGGTGACCTACCACTAAGGGAGTCATGGCACAAACTGCAAGAGCAAAATTTGTGAGAAGAAGAAGAGCAAAATTTGTTTCGAGGCCATTTTTCTCGTTTTTCAGAGTAGTTCTCGTTCTTGGAGGTCTTTGTAAAATTTAGAGGAAGCGTCATCGCTCTTGGGAGCGGTAACCCCTGAAAATACAAACACAAAAGTGACAATCAGCTCATGACCCAGCTACTTTAACATCGTGAAATAGCTTCGCCCGTGTTCGCAATAACTTAATGACAGCAACTGCAAGCGCTCAAGCCCAAACATGGAGTCTCTCATTTCCCTTGGCAGGCCCGTCATTTAGGGGGGGCAGGGAGGGTCAATTGCCCCCCCCCCCTGACTTTGAGAAATCAATGTATTTACATATAAGTAGGCGTGGTTTTTGTTGTTTTCTGGTGAAATTGTATTGTGTTTTTACCTTTTGCCCCCCCCCCCCCTGGAAAAACTTGAAATGACGTCCCTGCCTTTGGTAACTAACTGTTCGTGTTAAGGCCCGGTTTCCTAGGAGTGAAATCGTCGATCTCTGGCGAGGCGACAGACGGCGCCGCCTTCTGCGCATGCGCCTGAGCCGCAGATTGACGTCGCTTCACGCCACGCTCCAATCAAACTGGTTCTGATTCCAGCGTGCGTCGCGCCCGGCGTCGGCGACGATTCTAGGAAACCAGCCCATTATATCATAGTATTAAATAGGTATTTGGAGACTAAACCTAATGAAAGTTGAAATCTTTATAAAATTCAAAAAAAATTTTTTTTTTCCACTCCACTCTAAAGTAAGCTCTGAATTGCCTCCCGCTGTATCCGCCACCATATCTTACGGAATTGAAACAGGTAATACATTTGTTTTAATTTTGATAGCACAAAATTCGCAGAGGATTTTGGCATAGGTCACATGCTCCAAGAACTGTACCTGACTATCAGCAAACAACATTATTTTCAAACGATCTTAAACCAACTCTCCAAAATCCTAGGCCCACACTTGCTCAATGGTTTAAAAAAAAAAAAGATGCCGTTCAGCATTCAGTAGTCGAATTAAGACGAGTGGCATTTCGCTTCGTGTAAGCTCTCTAGTTTCGGCTAGGAGTATAATTAATACTATCTCTCTTCTCTCTCTCTTTGACAAAAACGCAAAAAGTTTTCTCTTATCACCAAAAAAAAAAAAAAAAAGCGAATGATTAATTAGTGCTTTTGTTCTCATTTCAGGGAGACTCTGGCGGTCCACTCATGGTTCTTGACAATAATCGCTGGGTAGTAGTGGGCATCGTGTCTTTCGGTCCCCAGTACTGTGGATCTCCAGGATTTTCTGCAGGACACACACGAATAACATTCTATAGGAATTGGATTCAGAGCAAAATGCAAGCACGTAAGAGTAAACTTTTCAGGGGGGAGGGGGGTTGTTGACCGAGCAATTGCTTTTTTGTCTTCGAGTATAATCATATTCTTCATCATTCCAATTTCGTAAGAAATTATTGTTTTTTGTTTTCAAAAATACATAATCAAAAGCATTTATGCAATGATACGATATAGTTAAAGATATGGTTAGAATGGAAAATGGAACTGACCTAGGTATATCTCAAAATGTCAGCGAACTCTCGAATCGGATTTTCCTTTATTTTTTTAATTCTTGTACCAATTGTTTAAATCTTTTTGACACTTCCCTATAAAAAGATAGAATTTATATATACGTCACAAATTACCTTAATTACTTCTGTTTCTTAAACAATTATAAAGCCGTTCGATTACTTTTTGCCATATCGTCTAGCTCTACAATGCTGCATTGTTTTCAAAGATTTTCAGCAACTGTTTATGATAAAGAAGAAGTCATATGTACCATCCGAAAGATAATTTTTTGATTAACAAGAAAGTGTAACATGTTTTCAGCGCCATATCACAAATTCCAAGTTATATAGCGAAATATCTCAAAAAATCTGGTATGGACCCTCCACTACTTCCTTTTACGTGTAAATTTCTTAGTTGCCTTAAGTGTTAAAAAAAGTGCTTGGAGTGAGCAAGGTAACAATTCAAATATTTACTTCCCTTATCTGCCACGAAACAGTGCAAAAACTATTTTACCATGGTTAATTTTCTAAATATTGCTGATTTTAATATCATTCAGTGAATTTTTCGCAATATATCGCCAATAGTTAAACCCAAATTCAAGAAATAATTTTTTCGCCAAATTTGTCGCCAAGTTGGCGTCAAACACTTGGCGACCAAAAGCTTGGCGACATATCGCCAAGTGGTCGCGCCAATTCATATCACTTGAGTCTGCATTGAAATTAACACTGATTTACCCCAAAAAAGGGGTAAAACACTCCCTTGAGAACATTCGAATGCAACCACAAGGGGAGGTGCACAACTAGACCATCCTCAGAGCCTATATACCAAGCTAGAAGCTTCTATGGTATATAGTTTTCGAGTTATGTGACACACATATACGCACATACATCCGCACATACGTACATACAGACGTCACGAGAAAACTCGTCGTAATTAACTCGGGGGTGGTTGAAAAGGATTTTTCGGCTGCTTATATGTTGGTAGGTACATATGCACGTGCTGACAGGTCAAAAAAACTACTGAACATTCATTCGGGGGTGAGCAAAATCAAAATTTAGACTCAAATTTGAGTGATTTTTTTTCGCTATCACAATACTTCCTTTACTACGTAAAAAGAAAAAAAAATGAAAGAAAAATATCAGAAAATCCATTAAAGTTGCAAATATTTCTGTAATTATGAACGGAACTTATATTTTCAAATAGATCGTTGGAAAGCACGTTTTCTCCTGAATAATAATGATTAACAATTAGCAAAATAGAGTAGCAATCCGAGTAATAGAGGGAAAGTAGAACCGCATTCAAAAATTTGGCAGCCATTTTTATTACGCCATAAACGTCGCTAGAGGGCCAGAAAATTTTGGATCTAGGGCTTTTTGGTCTCGCTTACCCATGTAATATCTGAATCCAAAAAGGCAGAGCAGTATCCAGATTTGAAATATTTTGGTCTAATTAACAACTAAATTTACCCTACTATACTAAATTCATGAAATAAATTAACTGGCGATTTCTTACTTTCTCCAGTAGGTATTGTCCAGAGCGACAAAGATTCAGCTCATCAGCCTTGGCTGTGTGATGGAAACGGAGCTATGTGCGTACGACCTAAAAGCTGCTACGAAGTCCTGGAACAGTCCGGTCAAACGGTCTACTGTGGTAGAGGAAGAGATAAGGTTTGCTGCGTACATGTGCGAAGGAGCCACCCAGGTACTTCCATCAATTTTCCTCGAGTTCCTCGCTCGCCAACTCCTGATCCTCCTGTTCGAGTTTCTGCTTCATCTCTATCAAATGAGTTTCAAGGTTAGTTGAATTTTAGATATACAAAGTGGTCCGGAAGTAGGTCTACACTCTCCCCCCCCTTATTTTCCCCCTTATAATGCAAGTTATGGTTGAATGTGTCTTATGCACAATTACCTTAAAGTCTTGAGAGTTCATAAACGTCAGTATGAACACCGTCCAAGTCTTGAAGCAGCTAGATTCCGCGAAATATTCTCACATATGTTTTGAGGAGATATTTTGAAGTCATAAACTTGAAGACGCGTTCAATTTATGGCCAGTAACAATTATTTGCGTTGCAAGAGAAATGGGAAGTAATGCCGCACTAACTCGTTGATAACATAATTTTAGCGGACTATGTGAAACCTTTAGATCAGTAAGGAGCGTTTATATCCTCTGCTAAAAACTGGATGTTTCTTGCTGAGCACCTACCACGACACGGTTTTAACCCCTCGTCACATTTGTGCACCATACTATAGTTTTAAAAAAGTTTCTTTGTAGGTTTTGATTTCCTTTTTAGGAAGTGTTTATACATTAGCCATGTTCTTACATCCTGGGGATTTATGATATTATTTGTGTGTATTTAGAAAGTTTTTATGCAGTATTATTTTTAGAAAACCATTTCGTCCTCAGTTTTTGCGTACCAGTGTGTGAATATACAGGATGTTTCGGTTCGGCTTACGAGACCTTTATTTTCGCAACCGTTCGTCCTAGATAAATGTTTCCAGTTGCAAAAATGCTCAAAAAGAAGCAGAGTTCAGATATTAAACGTTTGAAGCGAAAACAAAGGAACTTATTGCCGTTTTGGAAGAACGACCTGTTGTCATTCTACTGAAGCCTCTATACTATCGCTAGCGGCTTTTTTTCCCCTCAAAATGGTGTTATTGACAGCGAGTGTAAAGTGGTGTAAATCACAAAACGCTGCCTTTCAGAGTTTGAATTTTTGGGTACTAATGTTAAATTTTTTGTGTTTGAACTTTTTTTATGCTCTTGATTTACCTACATATAAGTTGGGACACCTAGGATCTGTTTAAAAAGTTACATTTCGTATTCTTGCAAAAAAAAAAAAAATTTTTTTTTTTTTTGGCTTCAAAATTTCAACATAACATTTTTAATTTTCACTTGGAAGTATGCATCTAGTACGAACATTTGTAAAAAAGAAAAAGAAGTTCTGTCAAGAACTAAACGAGCCTACTTTCCCGTACATCGACATCGGCATTCTAGCATCTGATCATTATTCTCTTGATCATCTGAGACTAAACATTATGTCAAACATACCTTTTTAGCACTTAAAGCTGATTTCTAAAAGCAAAATATACCCCTCTCATCAGATGAAATAGAGACATAAAAAGTAAATAAATGAATAAATGAAGTTTTGTTGCACCTTTTAAAGAATATAACTGTTACAGTTCTTCCGTAGAAAAATTCCTCAATCGTTTTCAAAAAAAAAATGTTTAAGTACAAAGTACATCAAAACACATTTTATCAAAGAAAGGAAAAAAAAATCGTCCGTCGATAAAATGTCTCGATTTTCACTTTTAAACCGTTGCCAGTTGTTAAATATAAATAAAGAATAAAATGCCCTCGTGAATGAAACACTTTTGTTACAAAAAAAAATCGTCTGCCAAAAAAAATAATAGTAATAAATAAAATAACACAAATGAATAAATAAACAAAAAATCGTCTGCACAGTCAGTCATTTTTTTCTGAGCTTGCATTTCCGCCATGTTTGTGGAGTCGGAGTCGGAATCAGAGTCCTCACAGAAGATTATTCAGAAAAGTACTTTACAAACAGTATTTATCAAAACCATTTTTTTACAAAGTTAGTTTGAAGGAAATCCGACTTTAAGTTCCAGGATCAACATTCAACTTAAATTCCCCGTAGGCGCTAATGTTAAATTTTTTTCTGAACGGCTCAATATTGAACGAAAAATGGTTCAAACCAAAAAGCGAAATAAGGGAATGAACCTCTCCGAGATCTTTCAAACAAAAAAAAGTTTATTCCATTCGGATGGTTTACTCAGAAGTTATTAGGTGGGGAATGGTTGCTTGAACGGTTCAATGTTGAACGAAAAAATGTTCAAATTGAAAATTTAAATACTGTAATGAAGTATCCTTGCTGAGATCCTTCGAACAAAAAAAAAGTTTATTTAAATCGGACTGTTCACTCAAAAATTATTAGGGGTGACAGCTTGCTTGAGCGGTTCAATGTTGAACGAAAAATTGTTCAAATCGGAAATGTAAATACGGGAATGAAGTATCCTTGATAAGATCTTTCGAACAAAAAAAAGTTTGTTGAAATCGGACTGTTCACTCAAAAGTTAGCATCGCGGGACAGGTTGTTTGAACGGTTCAAAGTTGAACCAAAAATTGTTCAAATCGAAAAATCAAATATGGGAATGAGTTGTACTCGCCGAAATCTTTCCAACAAAAAAAAGTTTGTTCAAATCGGAATGTTCATTCAAAAGTTATTAGGGGGGGAAAGGTTGCTTGAACGGTTCAATGTTGAACCAAAATTGTTCAAATCGAAAAATCAAATATGGGAATGAGTTGTAATCGCCGAGATCTATCCAACAAAAAAAAGTTTGTTCAAATCGGAATGTTCATTCAAAAGTTATTAGGGGGGAAAGGTTGCTTGAACGGTTCAATGTTGAACGAAAAATTGTTCAAATCGAAAATGTAGATACAGGAATGAAGTATCCTTGAAAAGATCTTTCGAACAAAAAAAAGTTTGTTCAAATCGGACTGTTAACTAAAAAGTTAGCATCGCGGGACAGGTTGTTTGAACGGCTCAAAGTTGAACCAAAAATTGTTCAAATCGAAAAATCAAATATGGGTATGAGCTGTACTCGCCGAGATCTTTCCAACAAAAAAAAGTTTGTCCAAATCGGAATATTCATTCAAAAGTTATTAGGGGGGGACAGACAGACAGACCGACCGACAGACCGACACACAAATTCCCCATCTCAATACCCTACTTTCAAATTTTTAATTTTTCGATATTCATTTTACCTCTTTTTTTTTAACTTGGCGATATTTTTTGGACTTGGCGATATTTTTTTAAACTTGGCGATATTTTTTGGACTTGGCGATATTTTTTAGATGCATAAGCCAATTTTAATACTTTTTTCGTCTTTCTTTTATTTTTAACGGGAAAGTAGGCTAAAAAGAAAAGAAAATGAACTACAAATTATACGGGAGCACCGTGTATATGAATGAAAAATATGTATGTGTTCATAAGTTTATATATGTTATGTATATATATATATGTATTTTTTTGTCTTTTATTCTTCAGGTTGCAGTCTGAGCCAACCCCTTCAAAGTGGATCTAGAAGGTTAAAATCGACGATAAGCCCAGAACAGGGCGAGTTTCCTTGGATGGTATTACTTAGTTTGTTACATTTCTTTCTTTTCTGTTTCCTAATTAAATTTTTAAAATATGCATGAGCTGCAAATAACGCAACAGATAATTAAAAAAAAAAAGCTTGCCAAATGGGAAGAATTTTCCCTTTTCTTCGCCAAATATAAAAAACAAACTTCGTTCTTTTCCAGTTATTTTTGAAGGATATATCTTCTTTCTGAAAGGATGGCAGTGCTCTTTCTTATCAATTATTCCACTTCTATGGGGAAACAAATATAATGAAATGAGAAAACAGCTCGAAACTTTAAAATTACAAAAAAGTTTTAGAAACAGACCGAATTATAGTTTTCCAACCTTGTGGCATACCTTTACGCAATTGTTTAGCGTTATTGCAAGCGGTTACTTACTGCGTTATGCCCGAGCTTTGCCTCAAAATTTTCGAGTTGTACCATACCAAGTACGGTCGCTCGCTGGTGTCTAATTTCACATTATCTACCAGTTTTTGTTGGCTCTCTTTGCTCTTTAAGAGTATGTGTGCCTCCCGCTCGTTTAATTCCTATTCCATGCGGATGAGTGCATAACAAGCACGAAACTGCAGTCCATGGGTGGAATAAACGAGCTGGTGGTGTATTGCATGTTTCTGCCTTAGCCCTAGCTTAGGGGCGGTTATTGACTGCTTTATTCAGGTTTTCGTTCAAATTGGTGGTTAATCCTTTTTACTTCCTTTTACGTAGTAAAGGAAGTATTGTGATCGCGAAAAAAAAATCACTCAAATTTGAGTCTAAATTTTGATTTTGCTCACCCCCGAATGAAAATTCCTTAGTTTTTTTGACCTGTCAGCACGTGCATATGTACCTACCAACATACAGGGTGTCCACTCCAATCGTGGACCAATAGCTAATTTCTAAACCGTTAGAGATACGCATATAGTTCATTTAGGAAAAAATCTCCAAATTAGGAAAGGAATTTTGGGTATATTCAATATTTTTCAAAAAATCAAATTTTGAAAGAGTTACGAAATTTAAATTTTTATACAGCCCCCCAGTCCTATCAATCATATTTAGTAAAACATTCTTGACACTGCAACGTTTAAAACTAAAAAAAAATCACTCTTCTACGACAAAAATTGACCGAGTTATGACGTTTTGAAAAATCAAGATTTTGATAGATTTCGCATACGGTCCCTTAAGCGATCGCTCGATGACGCCATGAAATAATGCAAAATCTTGATTTTTCAAAACGTCATAACTCGGTCAATTTTTGTGGTAGAGGAGTGATTTTTTTTTTGTTTTAAACGTTACAGTGTCAAGAATGTTTTACTAAATATGATTGATAGGACTGGGGGGCTGTATAAAAATTTAAATTTCGTAACTCTTTCAAAATTTGATTTTTTGAAAAACATTGAATAGACCCAAAATTCCTTTCATAATTTGGAGATTTTTTCCTAAATATACTATATGCGTATCTGTAACGGTTTAGAAATTAGCTATTGGTCCACGATTGGAGTGGACACCCTGTATAAGCAGCCGAAAAAAATTTTTCAACCACCCCCGAGTTAATTACGACGAGTTTTCGTGTGACGTCTGTATGTACGTGTGTGCGTATGTGGGTCGCATAACTCAAAAACTATATGCCGTAGAAGCTTCTAGCTTGGTATGTAGGCTCTGAGGATGGTCTAGTTGTGCACCTCCCCTTGTGGTTGCATTTGAATGTTCCCAAGGGGGTGTTTTACCCCTTTTTTGGGGGAAATCAGTGTTAATTTCAATGCAGAGGGAAAGATATGCATTGGCGCGACCACTTTCCGTTATGTCGCCAAGCTTTTGGTCGCCAAGTGTTTGACGCCAACTTGGCGACATATCGCCAAGTTGGCGACAAATTTGGCGAATTTTTTTTTTTTTTTTTGAATTTGGGTTCAATTTGGCGCAATTGGCGATATTTTGCGAAAAATTCACTGAATGATGTTAAAATCGGCGATATTTAGTAAATGAATCATTGTAAAACATTTGTTTTGCATTGTTTCGAAGCAAACTAGGGGTGTAAATGTTCGAATTGATATCTTGCTCACTCATAGCATAAATTTAACACTAAGGCATCTACAAAGAAATTTACACGTAAAAGGAAGTAGTGTGGGACCCATACCAGATTTTTTTCTAAACAAAACGCCACCTATCCAAAATTAAAATTTTGACATCTCCTTGATTTTTTATTTGAAACGTTATTTATTGTAGACCATATTATGCTATGCCCTCGTGCTGAATTACGTATCTTTTGCGTTAGCGTAATTAGTTTGTTTTCACCTACCGAACATTAGTAGAAAATGACTATGTCCCCTTTTGGTAAATTAGTCCTCATTTGAAACAAACTATGGTTTGCGAATGGTCTGAATGATACTTTTAAAACATATTTCATTTGTAAATACCCGGCTAAATAAAAATTATCAAAGGTTTCATTTTCTCCTCATAGGTAACCGTGTTGGAGGGCCGCAGGGGGTGGTCCGCGTTTTGCAATGGTTTCATGATCGACAGTCGGCATGTTCTAACAGCAGCAGTTTGTTTCGACAAGATGCAAACGTAAGTGGTATACGTTTAGCAACGTTTCCAAGGATTAAAAAATCTAGAAGCAAAAAGATATTTATGGTTTGGTTCTGACAACTGAAACTCTATACGACGGTGATAAAACAAACCCTTTTGTTAAAATAAGATAAAGGGCCGAATTCAAGTGAAACACCATTGCAATCGCTTCGAGGCGATCGCAATGAACCAAAATTGCAATCTCTATTTGAAGTCGAATTAGGATAGAATCGCATCTCGAAGCGATTGTAACGTTTCACTTGAATCCAAATTTGAGAATTTGCGATTGTATTGGTGAGTTGCGATCGTCCGTGTTTCACTTGAATTCCTGCCTAGGTTAGCTGGTTTGCTTCATCAGTGCTACGATGATTGTGGTATTTGTGCCCATATGAGAATTCCTGCTTTTTACTACAATGTAGAAATGGGGGAATAACATAAAGTGACTACACGAATTAGTTAATGAAAGCGCATACGTAAAAAATAAGCAAAACCAGACAGTAACCAATGCACCCCCACCCAGGAGAGCATTCAAATGCATTAAGTAGAAAATGGTGGTAATGAGGAGCTCAAAATCACCAAACGAACTTGACTAGACTTATAGAGCACAAGGCTTGCTGTGATTAGACGGGTCTAATAGGGCATATGTAAGTGAGTTGTCGCAAACAACATTCCTCATTTCAGGTAAAGCTTGACCACATAAAGATGGCGCTTGACCTTGAGGCGGAAGTGAACCGTTTTATTTTAAAATGAGGAGAATCAATGAGGAAATTATTTTTTTACTTACTCACTTCATTACAGGTTTACAGCCTGCGTAATCTCTCATGATACCTAGTATATAATGAAGAAATCCGTTTCCGCTTCAAGATCTTCTCGCCATCTCTCCGTGGTCAAGCTTTACATTTTGAAATAGTTACTATTCAATAATGCACCTTTTGAATCAATATAAGATTTTTGGAGCGAAACTAAGGATATTGAGATACAGTGGCAAATCACTGGCTTTAACTTCAAGAATAGCGTTTCAACTCTTTGTTTCATTTCTTACTGTATCATGTGAGTCAACGCATCAATCTTTTCATTGTCAGATTTGCAAGACTTATGAAAGCAAAAGTTTCTAGATATCTTGGAAAACTGGTGAACATTTAAATGCTGGAAAAAAATATGCATATCCTTGGAATTTGTTTTCATTTATTTCGACCTTCTTGCGAATCCAGAAAGAAGATACATAAAAAATATACATATAATTATTTTCAATCAAAAAACTGTTTTTAAAAGCTTGGTTTCTACTAAAATGTATAAAATAGATAATACATATAGTTTTTGATCCCCACACTCAAAAAATCACGCAATCGTAATCATCTTTACTTAAGCATAACTGTGCTTGAAATTTCTTAAAACTAACAATTTTCACTGAAATGAATAATACTCATGATTTAGAATTGTAATTCAATGGTTTTGAATTTGATTTAATCAAATTTCAGACATCCGAATTCACTTGAGAGGGTGATTTAACCTGGAAATGGATTCATCGAATACACACACATATCGAAGATATTTATGAGATTCAATATACTTTTAATAATGAATCTTCTAAAACAACATGAGTAAAGAATTTGATTAAAATTTGGCATAGGACCAAGTGAGCGGAACTCTGGCTAAAGAATAAGTTTTTTTTTCCTTTGTTGTTTTCATGTTTTCAGGCACTCGCTATGCCGCAGCAGGCTTTTTTTTCTCGACATTTATAAATGATGAAATAAAGTTAAACACAAATATGTTAAGTGTAATGATTTTGTTTGTTGCAGCAAATGGAAATCTCTACTAATAATAAAGCTGAAGGTGGTTCTGTCTGTCCTTCTTTCTTTCTGTCTGTCTGTCTGTCTGTTACGCGCGTAGCGCCAAAACCGTTCGGTCGATTTTTATGCCACTTGGCACAAAATTAGTTTGTAGCATGTAGTTTTGCACCTCGAAGCGATTTTTCGAAAATTCCATTTCGTTCTTTTTCTATTCGAATTCTTAGCGGAAATTCGATAAAATAGGGAAGAAATATTTCACACACATTTTCAAGTCTTATGTCATTCGAAAGCTTGGAATTTTCTGCACAAAATGAAGTTTTTTCGAAGTTTCTACGATCATCAGGAGAGCTGTAACAACTGTTTTTAGAATCCCGAAATTCAAGGCTTACCTTCAGTAAAGCAAGCCAAACGATTCTAAAATGGTTCAGCTCGATAATAAAATTTGTTTGAAAAGAGAGATGAAAAGAATTATTTTATCAACGGAAATCAACTTTTCATGTTGTTACTATGGTTACGTGTTCATACTTATTTTTGTTTCGTTCTTTTTCCAGGGTTGCCAGACGTAGTATTTTTGATTCTACGGTAGTATTTTTTCGGCCCAAATAAGGAGCGTAGTATTTTTCCGGCAACCCTGTTTCCAATATACTAATGACTTAAATAAAAGATTTGGCGGATTTTTTTTTTCCATTTTCATAGATTTCGCATTTCAGCAACATTGATTTTGGCAACGTTTGGAAACAGTAGTATTTTGTAGTATTTTTTTAGAGGAGGTATAGTATTTTTTGTTCCAATTCTCTGGCAACCCTGTCTTTTTCCCGGTGAAGATGCTTTGGGACCCTGCTTGGCGCGTTTTCAAAAAGTCAACTACGCAAAATAGCTAGAATTACCACGCTTGGCGCGCCTATCGTTCATTTAGCGAGAAAAGGGTACCTAAAGCACAGATTAACGAAATATTGTATCAATTTCGATATTGCATCGTTTTTTTAAAGTGTTTCGTTTCGGAAAATGTATTGTTTTGTTTTTTAAGCTGGGAAAGAAAACTTTCTTCTTCTTTTAAACTTTGGTAAGATTTCTGTTGGTTTCTGTTATCAACAAAACTGTTCTTATTTTCTCTTTTGGCTTATTTTTGTCCATCTCCCTTGGGGTTGCATTCGAATGTTCTAAGGGGGTGTTTTACCCCATTTATCGGGTAAATCAGTGTTTTCAATGCAAGGTGATATGAATTGGTTAACAAAAGTGATATGAATTGGCGCGACCACTTGGCGATATATCGCCAAGCTTTTGATCGCCAAATATTTGACGCCAAATCGGCGAAATTTTTTTTTTTTTTTTTTGATTTAGGTTCAATTTGGCGCTGTTGGCGATATTTTGCGAAAAATCCACTGAATGATGTTAAAAACGACGATCTTTAGGAGATTAATCATTGTAAAATATTTTTTTGCATTGTTTCGTAGCAAACTAGGGCTACAAATGTTTGAATTGTTATCTTGCTCACTCCAAGCACTATTTTAGCACTTAAGGCATCTACTAAGAAATTTACACGTAAAATTAAGTAGTGTGGGGTCCATATCAGATCTTTATATCACTTTGAAGAAATTATAGTTGAATAAAACTAAAACAGAGCATTTTTTCTGATATATCAATTATTTTACAAATGAACTTTTAATTTTATACCACGGGCAAAGCCGTGCAGGTACCGCTAGTAAAATAAAATAAAATCGAATTCTCGCATCCGATACTGTCAATGTCAGTCCAAGTGGTTACAGTCATAGTCTTACCAGGAAAGTACGCGATCATGGAATAATGAATTTTTTTTTAATGAGTACCAATCGAAAGAGCATTGTAAAACATGTTTCTGGACGCATGCGTTTTTGCCCTCGCGCCCCCGTTATCGAAATATAAGGTCCTAAAGTCAGCTGAATTTTTTTGAAAAATCGCCAATTTTAGCGATTATAATTAAATCGGGAAGCTGCGGCGCGAATTCGCTATTAGCGTCTAACGAGAAACTTGATTCCCATTTTTGGTCATCTGCAAAGCTTGTGAAAGACGGCTGTTAAGCAAAAAGCTACTATAAAGCCTGTGTCGTGAACAGTAGAGAGCTTTTTAAAGAGAAAACTCAAGTTTAAACAACATCAAAATTAAATTTTATCTTATTATTTGCGATGAAAACACGACCCTTGTTTAAAGGGCGGTTTTTTTTTTTTTTTCAAAATGCATCACTCCTTCTTTCATTATTTTTTCACCAATTTCTACTTTTTCAGAAAAGTAAGCTAAAACTTGTATTGATTTACAATTTTGTTAGTTTTTTCCTACCCGTTGAACATAAAGCAGAATCAGTAAAAGTTATACTAATGTTGTTAAACAGTAAGAAATTAACATGCAATATGTTTTACATTTACGTTACAGAGACTTTTCGCTACAGTGACCAATTCTGTTTAAACAGCAGGGGTTTTTACAATGAATGTCGACTCTATTAGTATATTTTAAGAATGAAAATAGCTATTTCCCTCTACCCTTGATGTAATTTCTGACATGGATATAATTTTGAAGCTATTGACATTTACTATTCGTTTTCTTTTTAAAATTTCTATTTATTTTTTCTCGATTTCAATTTTAAAAAATAAATTTTTTTGCTAAGAGTGAGCAGATAGTGAAACTTCTTGTATCGATTTTTTTTTTTTTTTTTTTTTTGAAATAAGAACTGATATCATAATCCATAACAATTTAATTTCTACCTCAAAGACTATTTATTTCATTTTTTGTACATGAGCTCATATTAGCTGCTCTTCATACTTATTTATTTAATTATCCTGAATTATTCATTAAGAAACACGTGCAATATATTTTAACGTATAATAATTAACACATATAACTTAGTTCAGTAAAAAAACTTAAAATAACTAAAATTTTAAAATGTATTGTTATCATGCGTAAAAAGATAAAACTTTAACTTCTTTGTAATGTTTTCGCTCCTCTAGATAAAACACTCTCTTTCCACATCATAGTCTTGACAAGCATTCTTTATTTTAGCTCATACAAGTAAAGGGTTAACGTAAAACATCTTTTACTTTCTTTGCAAATGACCAAACATGGAAACGATGCGATGCCAAGCAAGCAGCGGTAGGGAGAATCGGGAAATAGCTTCAATTTCTTGCCAAGTCTTCAAATTTGGCTACTTTTCGGCTGACTTTAAGACCCCTTACCTCGAAAACGAGGGGACGAGGGTACTTGATCTTTGGGTCAAAAACATGTTTCAGTTTGCTCTTTCGAATGGTACCATTTTTAACTTTTTTCATTATTACTTAAGTCGAGTACTTTCCTGGTTAGTAGTTCTTGAATTTAGCTTTTGTCGAAATCCAAAAAAAAAAAAAAAAAAGTAAGTAGCAGGCTTACTTTTGTTTTTCTTAAAAGAATTATCGGCCCAAAATAGCATTTGCCAAAAATGGCCACCTGGGCAGCATTTTCTCGAAATTATTGACAACATTTTAAAACTAATTTATCTGGGAACGGTGGACAATAATTTGTTGCGAATTTTCCTCATTTGAAAGACTGAATGTTTCATTAAAACAATATGCACCACTTAGAAACGTAGACCAGGTCTAGTCATTGACTTTTTGAAGGTGAAGGATTTGTTGGACTTGATCTAGCTCTGCTAGATCCCGAGGTTTTGAAAGAAGAAGAAATATGTGTGCAATAATTTGCGCTATGGCCTTTTGAAAAACAATTTTCAAAATCATTTTATTTTTTCAAAATTGCATGTTTTGAAATTTTTGATGTAATAACTGTTGATTAGTTTAAATTAAGTATTGTATTCCCCAAAAAATCGACTTTTCACATTTGAGTTTAACAGTTTTTACACGCATTTCAAAAAAGACTTTTTTAAAAAAATGCATTTTATTTAATTATTATTTTTTTAAACAGGAAACATATTTAATTGTAGATGGAAAATGTCAAAATTTATTTATTATCGAGTAAATAGAAGGCACTTTTAATTTAGTTATTTTTTCGCGTTTTCAATTTTAATGGCCATTTTATCCTGTTTTTTTTTTTTTTTTTTTTTTTTTTGTAAAAACAAACCAATTCTGCCCTAAAAAGTTGGTGCACGGAGAAAAGTCATGGCATCGAGAATTCGGTCGGCAAATCAGCAAAAGACAGTTTTTTTTTTTTTTTTGATAAAGCTGCTACTAAAAATTTAAATGTTTCTATATCACTTTTTTCTAGCCGCTTGATACTAAATAAAATTTTGAATTTTCAAGTCTACATTTACATTAAGAGTTGTTAGAAATCCCTCAATTTTTCAAATGCCGCTAATGTCTGTTAAATTTAAAAGTGGAGAGTCGTTTTAAGGGACTGTAATATTCAATGCGTAAAAACAAGAAGTTCTGATCAGAACTAAACGAGCCTACTTTTCCGTACATCGACATCGGCATTCTAGCATCTGATCAATATTCTCTTAATTATCTGAGACTGAAAATTATGTCAAACGAACCTTTTAGCACTTAAAGCCGATTTCTAAAAGCAAAATGTACCCCTCTCATCAGATGGAATAGACACGTAAAAAGTACATAAACGAATAAATAAAGTTTTGTCGCACCTTTAAAAAATGTAACTGTTATAGTTGTTCCGTAGAAAAATTCTACAATCGTTTTCAAAAAAAAAAAAAGTAAATAAAAGTACAAAGAACACCAAAACACATTTTATCAAAAAAGAAAAAAAAAACTCATCCGTTTATAAAATATCTTGAATTTCATTTTTATCCGTTGCCAGTTGTTAAATTTTTAAATGAAGAATAAGTTTTTGTTATTTAAAAAAAATCGTCCGCCAAAAAAAAAAAAAAAAAAAAAGATCAATAATAATAAATAAATGAAATGAAACAAATCAATAAATAAACAAAAAATGGTCTGCACAGTCAGTCATTTTTTTCTGAGTCCGCATTTCCGCCATGTTTGCGGAGTCAAAGTCGGAATCAGAGTCCTCACAGAAGATTATTCAGAAAAGTACTTTACAAACATTATTTATCAAAATCATTTTCATACAAAGTTAGTTTGAAGGAAATCCGCCTTTAAGTTCAGGATCAACATTCAACTTAAATTTCTCCGTAGACACTTAAGTTTTTTTCTGAACGGTTCAACATTGAACGAAAAATGGTGCAAATCACAAAACGAAATATGGGAATAAGCCTCTCCGAGATCTTTCGAGCAAAAAAAAAGTTTATTCAATTCGGACGGTTCACTTAAAAGTTATTAGGTGGGGAAAGGCTGCTTGAACGGTTCAATATTGAACGAAAAAATGTTCAAATTGAAAATTTAAATACGATAATGAAGTATCCTTGCCGAGATCCTTCGAACAAAAAAAAAGTTCGTTTAAATCGGACTGTTCACTCAAAAGTTATTAGGGGTGACGAATTGTTTGATCGATTCAATGTTGAACAAAAAATTGTTCAAATCGGAAATGTAAATGCGGGAATGAAGTATTCTTGATAAGATGTTTCCAACAAAAAAAAAGTTTGTTCAAATCGGACTGCTCAATAAAAAGTTAGCATCGCGGCACAGGTTATTTGAACGGTTCAAAGTTGAACAAAAAAGTGTTCAAATCGGAAAATCAAATATGGGAATGATTTGTACTCGCCGAGATCTTTCCAACAAAAAAAACTTTGTTCAAATTGGAATATTCATTCAAAAGTTATTAGGGGGGGGGGGCAGACAGACCGACAGACAGACACACAAATTCCCTATCTCAATACCATACTTTCCAATTTTTAATTTTTCAATATTTATTTTCCTTTTTTATTTCTTTTTGACTTTTTTTTTTTTTTTTTGCTCTTGGCGATATTTTTAGATGCATTAAGCCACTTTTAATGCTTTTTTCGGCTATCTTTAATTTTTAACGGGAATGTAGGCTAAAAAAAATAAATCATAATTCTGAAAATGGCTCTTTTGAAAATAAAATCGAATATTGACTCAAATTATTTTTTCAAAAGACTGTACTGTCTGTTTGCGTATTGTGCGACTGGCAGCCTCGAACACTTCCATTTGAAAAAGGGGAGATAGGTTTAGGATGCGCATTTCCCGATACCTTCAGTTTTTGTTCGCTTGCTACTTCCTCGTTGCATTTCCCCCTATTTCGAGACAGTCAAAAAAAACTTGGCGCGTGCGCAGATTCGATGGAGGTCTCGCAAAAAAATGTTAGACAGTAGCTCATATTTTCAAATGGTGTATATAATTTTATATGGTAACCAGGTTGCCATCTTTGGGTGGCTTTATTTCGGGCCAGGAATTATTTGGAACAGAACAAAATTCACCTGATTAAGTTATTTTTTTCTGTTCCAACATATGAGGAATTCAAAAACAACCGAGACTATGAAAGTATACCCCCTACCCCTGTTGACATGGACTTTATCTAAACTATAAGAAAAACGAGCCAAAGTGGTAAGCTTTTTTTTTTTTTTCTTTGAGTGCCTGATTTATGGATGGTACCATCACCAACAAATTTTTCTCCCTACAGACCAGACTTATATTGCGTTCGAATTGGCGACATCTACTATGCTACAGGACTTACATACAAGATTGCGAATATAACCATTCACGAAGGGTACAGGCCTGGTTTGTTCTACGACGATATTGCCGTGCTGACACTCGAAAAAGAAGTGGATTTTCCAGGGTTCAGTCCTATATGCTTGCCGGACAAGGAACTGAATCGAAGGGATTTGGAAAACTACAGTTTTACAGTGGCTTCCTGGGGAACTAAATTAAGTGAAGCTTTTTTTTATTTAAAATACTGTCTGACCACCAATGACATAGAAAGGCTAACATCTGGCTAACAAGCATAAATAGTCGTTTCTATTAGTTTAAATAGATGCCAACTTTTACAGATGTGTATTAGTGTCTAAATTAAGCAGAATAATTTTTATTTGAGCGAAATAAGTGCATCAAATTTTTACTTTACCCCCCTCAGTAAGATAGACTTTTCCTAATCGGATGTTTGCCAATTCCATAGCAACCGTGGACAGACAGTAATAGCACTATTATTTTTTAATCTAGAACGCATGACGATTAGTTTGCTATTCTTTTGCGGCAAGCCAAGCAGCCATTGTTTGGAGGCTTTGGCAGGCAAGAATTGTTTTTGTCAGAAAAAAAAAGAAAAGAAGCATTCTCCTAACTTACTGTTTTTTGTATTTTAACGCATGTTGAACTAAAATATTTCCAAGACAACCAAGGTAACGAACGCCCTGCCTGAAGTGACATGGATTCTACCAGGCGGATTTTAGGCTCAAAGATTTAGCTACATGCTATTTAAGAATGCTTTTCAGGATAGCTCTAATGATAACTTTTGGTTAGGTGAATCTATTTTAAACCTGTATTCACCTGACTATTCGCCTTTTGGTCAAACTGAACATCAGATTAATACGTTCTTATTAGTTGAAGAAGGCTTTAACCGCTGATATACGGACAATAGAGTTGGTTCATGTAGCTCATGAAACACATTTTATTCAAGAATAACTTTTATTGATTTATTTCGTTTTTTGAAAATAATTCGTCATTCTGCCTATTTTACAGTTGGTGATTTGAACCCAGTACTTCTACAAAGCAAGAACATAGCTATCATTCCCAACTTAATTTGCAACGCCAAATTTTCTAAAGGAGTTCCAAGTTTCCTGCAAAAATATCCCAGAGGTGTAACAGATAAAATTATATGCGCTGGATCTTTGGATACAGAGAGAATATTTTGCTACGTAAGTTTTCTTCACCAACATACAATAAAGCCTAGTATATATAAAAAAATCGCTGAACTTTGAAGTTCAAAACATGTTCCTGAAGTTTGAGAAGAGTCGATGGAGTTTGAAAAATTTCCGTGGCATAAGAGACTATCCAAAATTAAGAAATAATAATAATAATAATATTGGTTCGTCCTTTTAAACAGTAAGTTCCAATAAGCAATGGCTAAAGCAGAACTACATGACATGCACCACCAGCTCGGCCATGTCAACGAGATACTGCAGTTTCATCGTCTTTAGGAATCATCAGTCAGGCTTAGACAGTAAACGAGCTGAAGGCAGAAATCCTCCTAGTTCTAGTTGTAGTCTATCTAGTTGATTCTTAATAAAGAGATGATGAGGAAACTACAGTATTTGGTTGACACATCGTGCCTTTTCATTTGAATCGGCAGTTCGAAAAAAAAGAAAAAAAAGACGTTAATTTTATTTTCTATGCGTTGGATCGTTAAGAGGAGAAAGCAGTACTTCAAGCTGAATAATGTTCTTCTCCATAACAGTAAAGCCTTATTCAATATTAAGTTTAATAAATAGCGGGGTCTAAAATCCAGAAGATGTTCGTGTTATTTATGTTAAAAAATGCAGAATAGAGCTTATTAAAATTTTCTTATAAATTATTCTATGTGCTAGACCTTCAGAACACTGCAAAAAATAAACTTATTTTTACAGTATAATTCTGAAAGCAGAGGTTTCAATTTAAAACTGCAAAATGCACAGTAGTAAGCTGTAAAACCAGCAAATTTCAGTTCATTACCATGAAATTAGCTGTATTATGCTGTAAAAACAACAGTATAGTACTGGTAGCAGAGGTTCCAGTTTAAAACTGTAAAATGTACAGTAATAAACTGTTAATAAGCAATTTTACAATTTATTACTGTAAAATTAGCAATTTTACAGTTCATTACTGTAACTTAATTTTTCAAACATTGCTCTTTACCTTTTCAACATAGTATAACTCAAATCAGGCCCGTCATTTAGGAGAGTCGGGCGGGGGGGGGGTTCAACTGCCCCCCATGACTTTGAGGAATCAAGACAAGTGAATCAATGAGCAAACAATGAGGAATTGCATATAAGTGGGCTTGGTTTTGGTTGTCTTTCGATGAAATTGCACTATGTTTGCACCCTTTGACCAACCCCTGGAAAAACTTAACATGACGTGTCTGGCCACTAAAAGTCCTCTTAATCTATCTTGTTCTCTTTAGGGCGATGCTGGTAGTCCACTTATGCTCCAAAAGGAAAACCACTGGATTGCTGTGGGTATTACATCTTTTGGAATTGGATGCTCCCATAAATTTCCAATAGGATATACTCGAATATCCAGTTACTTGGATTGGATTCGACGAAAAACGCAACCAAGAGTTGAGCAGCTTTGGAAATAGATACGACGATAAAGAAAGAAAATGATTGTAGTTGTCAGTGATCTTTCAGAGTATTTTGTAATAAAGCGGTATGTCCTAAATGAAATGTTTTAAAAAAGCTAATTTATTTGTACATAGAAATGGAAAATTTTCGGAGATGGTATTGTTACAAGTTTTGTAAATAGTTATTATTTGTATGTTCTTTTGTTCCAATTCTTTTGTAATCTTACTAATTTGGCGTTGATTCTATTAATTCATATTAAAAATTGCCGTACTACTTTAAATGTTAACTGTATATTGACTTTGCCTGCTATGCACCATTTAACATTGAGGGAATGGTATTGGCGATTAATTTTAAATATTGCCAAGTTGCATCATTTTTGACTGACCATCGACCTCAAAAATAACGAAATGCACTGCTTGAGAGAAGACCTAGCAGTGTTTTCTGTAAAGGATAAAGCAAATTCTACTTATCAAATGATATAAAAAACAGATTAATCTATTCTTCCAAGAACAGAATTACTAATAGCTGGCTCCATCCGAAAAAACAATAGCTTTAGATTCGGCCCTTGTCGAATACCCTAAATTAAGCAATGATCCAAAAGGAGTTCAATCAGTATCTACAATGGTGGATCTTTTAAGGAATGTAATTCTTGAGAGAGTCACCAACGTAAATGCAAGGCAGAGGGATTTTCAAAAGGGTGAAGTTTTAAAAACTTGTACTCTAGCCAACTGCATTATTAGAAGAATTAATTCTCTTCTGAGACTTTCTTAAGTCATTGACATCGAATTCAATTGGAAGTTCATCATTATGTGAAGCTCATAGAATTGCCGAGGAAAGATTAATGAACGACTTCAATCAGGTGTTCTTATTTACATCCGAGAATGTTGGTAGTACGAATTTAAAGCAGCACTGGATTGACACTGAGGATAATCAACCTATTAAGCAGCATCCAAGACGACTACCGTTCGCGAAGAAGGAAGAAGTTGACAGCTTCCCGAAAGAGATGCAGGGGAGCGACGTCATCAAACCCTCGTCCAGTCCTTTGGCCTGTCTATCATCTTAGTTCGAAAGAAAGATTGTCACCACCCAGATTTTGTGTCGATTACCGGGGACAGAATAAAATCACCAAGAAAGACATTCACCCTTGTCCATGAACCGATGACACTTTTCATACAAATTCCGGACGCAAAAGGTTTTTCGAGCTCGGCCTTGAAGAGCGGCTACTGGCAGGTAGAGCTATACCTCTATGACCGAGGGCGAAAACAACGAGACAAGGGTTATGGTAGTTTATACCAGGGTTGGCAAAGGTGAGCATAGCCCAGAAAAACCCGCCCGGGTTTTTCTGGGCGGGTCCACCAACAAAAACCCACCCGGGTTTTTGTCAAAAGTGTTTTTTCGTTAATTTCTAAGTTTTCAACAAATATAGTCAAAAAATATCTCTTCTAAATTATACATAAAAAATAAGTAAGAAATCAAGTTTATTTGAGATAATTTTTCTTAGAGTAATTTTTTATTTTATAAAATAATTATAATTTCTTCAATTTTCAAGTCATCGTCCAGAAAATGTTTCTAGCTATGATACTACTTTTTGTTGCAAAATACTTATTATTATTTTCATTTCTACATCTCTTCTAACCCTATTGCATTTAGTATATGATGATTTTCAAGTGCTATATTATAGAGGTACCATACCACTGACTTGAAGCACTAAACCCTTTCTTGGATTTAAAAAAGCAAAGAAAATGCGTCCCCATGCAATTTATTACTACTAAAATATTATGACAAGCATTTATTAATAAATTAAAATTCTTGCTAAGTTCTAATTTTAATCTAGTCCCCCCCCCCCTCCCCCTCTGAAAGTACTCAGTTTTGGTTTTGAAAATAGGAGGGGGGAGGGGAGACACTCCCCTTATCTCAGACACACACCTATTATTGAGATATGCCTGAAAAAAACATACAAATGACATGACTAGATATTGAAGCAGGCTACTTAATAAGAAAAGATGATTATTTATTAAATAAACCAAGTGCAAATGGTTTTAATTTTTTAATGGCATAAATTTAAGTTTTTGAAACTTTCACACCCTAAATATTTGCTGTATTTGTAGGAAAGCCCATTTGCAACAGTTCTTCAATTTTGTAAAAAACAAGTGATAAAAATTTATGAAACCATTGTCCAAAGCTTCTTAAATATACACATTAAATATTGCAATTCTTTTGATGATGTTATTAATTGATATTGTTAATAATATTAATTATTAATTCATTGACATTGATTAAATGTGATTCAGAACTTAATAAATATATTTTTATATGAATGAATGCATACATTATATATCAATACCCGCATAAGAAATAAAATTTAAACATATAAAAACCCAGAAAATCCCAGAAAAACCCGTAAAAACCTAGAGAAACCCGCAAAAACCAGAAAAACTCACAAAACCCCGGGTTTTTGCCGACCCTGGTTTAAACTGAAACTCTTCGGCTTGTGCAATGCACCAGCAATGTATTAGCGTCTTACCGAGAAGTCGTAAAAATGACTTTCCTCTTAACACGTTCCTGTATACGAATCATGTCTGCTCTGCCTGGATATCATCATGAGACGCATTTGGGAAGAACAGTTGGCTAATATTAGGGAGGTGCCACAGAAGCTCAAGGAGGCCAACCTGAAGTTAAGTCCGTCTAAATGTAACTTAATCTGCCGTGAGGTGAATTACCTAGGTTGTCTCTATTAGGGTGTATAAACTTTTAATCCAATAGTTATCTGCAGTCAACATTTCTAACCGTCCCAAAAATATCAATCAGCTGCGAAGTTTCCTGGGGTTCTGCATATACTATAGGAAATTTGTGAAGGGTTTCCCATTGCATAAGCTGACACATAGCTATTCTGTCAACTAACCTTTGAATTTAAATAAATATAAAAGAGATTTACAACAAAAAATGCATGAAGTAATACACATTAAGAGCAAGAATCTGAAAGAGTGTCACGCCTGTGATTCATGACCTCTCAGATTTTCTCCCAAAAATTACCAAATGTTTAATTTCCTAATGAAAGACCGAATCCAGAATGTTTTGCTCTAAAGTTGAGTTGTTTAGTTTTTATGGATCCCTAAAGATAAAGGTGCGGCATCAAAAATTAAGCGGATTTTCAAGACATGGAAGTTGCCGTGAGCCAAAACTCTTACCAGGAACTGTTTAACTCCAATTTTCTTTTTGTATATGGAATATAGAAGGTTGAAAATTTACAAAATGAATGTTAAATTTGTGGTAAGTTGTTGCCGTAAGGTCAGTGAAGGCCCTCAAAACAAGGCATTTTTGACGTTTTTTAGCGTTTTTGAGGTCCAAAAACAGCTTGTACATTTCAGTTGGCACGGCAAAAGTAGTGTCGTTTGAAAGACCAGTGTAAGCACTTTAAAATAATGTATAAATAACCGAGGAAAGTTCAACGTGCTTTTAGTTGCGTAAGGCCGAAATATGAAAAATGTCATATTTTAGCGATATTCAAACGGTCATAACTTCCTCTGCCAACAACATATTGAAATATTTTTTTTGCCAATGTCATACTCTATTCTTTGTCTTAACAGAACAGTTGAGTCCTTTGAGGCGAAATGTAAAAATTTTTTTTACAAAAAATGTACAGGAAAAAATAAATTTTTTGTAAAAAATTTTTTCACATTTCGCCTCAAAGGACTCAACTGTTCTGTTAAGACAAAGAATAGAGTATGACATTGGCAAAAAAAATATTTCAATATGTTGTTGGCAGAGGAAGTTATGACCGTTTGAATATCGGTAAAATATGACATTTTTCATATTTCGGCCTTACGCAACTAAAAACACGTTGAACTTTCCTCGGTTATTTATACATTATTTTAAAGTGCTTACACTGGTCTTTCAAACGACACTACTTTTGCCGTGCCAACTGAAATGTACAAGCTGTTTTTGGACCTCAAAAACGCTAAAAAACGTCAAAAATGCCTTGTTTTGAGGGCCTTCACTGACCTTACGGCAACAACTTACCACAAATTTAACATTCATTTTGTAAAGTTTCAACCTTCTATATTTCATATACAAAAAGAAAATTGGAGTTAAACAGTTCCTGGTAAGAGTTTTGGCTCATGGCAACTTCCATGTCTTAAAAATCCGCTTAATTTTTGATGCCGCACCTTCATCTTTAGGGGCCCATACAAACTAAACAACTCAACTTTAGAGCAAAACATTCTGGATTTGGTCTTTCAATAAGATAATAAAAATTTGGTAATTTTTGGGAGAAAATCTGAGAGGTCATGAATCACCTCATAATGCTAGGCGTGACAGTTTCTCAGATTCTTGCTCTTAATAATTACACTATCGTATGATGAGTGTTCTATTGATTTCGAAGTAGAGTTGACGCTCAATTTTACAAACCTCTAATTTCCGAAGACTCATGAATTGAAAAACTTCGTTTGAAGGACGGGAAATTGCAGAATCAAACTAATTTATAACAAATTTCACTGGTATAGTACTAATGGAATAATGAGCATAGCAAAAGTTTGTGGGTTTTAAAAGTCAGTTTTAAACTTTTAGTCTGCTGTACCATTTTGCTCTATAGCTCCGAGATTAATTTGAGTTTAGTTTTGGACTTTTTCGAAAATTTTTACATATCTTGTTCTAATTAATTGAAATAGTTCGAACAAGTTTAATCTGATACACAAAAAAAAAGTTCTTTCGAATGAGATAGAATGTTAATGGTAGTGGGAGATATATTCTACCTTATTAATGGGCAATTCATGAGAAATTCTAACTTGAAAATTTAATTACAATAGAACACTAATGAAAAAAAAAAAAACTCTCAGAAAATAAGGAAAAGCACCTCGCTCGAGGGGACATAAAATGTTAAAGGGTATAGGAAAGATTTAATTCCTTTAATAGACAATTTATGCAAAATTATAGTTCAGCAAGTTAATTATAAAAGGACTAAATAAAAACTAATCACCAAAGAACTAATTTGGAAATAAAGAAAACACCCCAGGTGCAAACCCCCGAGACTCGAAATAATTTCATATCAAATTTCAAGGCTGTAAGTTTTATGGAGCATCCTGGACTCAAACCCGCTCCAGACATCTTTTGACAATTTATTTGACTTCTTTTTTTTAAATGAGATAGACAAACTTGATTTTAAAGTAAAATACTTTGCTACAGATTTTTTTTTTTTTTTTTTTTGCAAAACTACATAAAACAGCTTTCTTATTTTTCGAGCCAGAAATGAATGAATGAAATGACCCCTTCCGAAATAAAAACAAATTCCAATCAAACAAACAGAAAAATCTGTTTCACAGCCCTTTCAGCTTAGAACCTCTACTTGGCTGGTCTAAAACTGATTGGCATATTTTTGAAAGCGCCATGAATCCTTGAGGACCTGTGCATACCTCGCTCTCGTGATCAGGTCGCGTTTTTCAGGACCCCTTGTTTAAAGATCCGCCCAAGATCCGCATTAAGATCCGCCCAAAACCGGAGACTTGAAATGCCTTCAGGAGAGCAGGTCTTTAGTGTACCCCCCCCCCCCCCCCCTCCATTCACATTCCACAGAGGATAAAAAAAATCTATCTAAGGTCACTATTTCAGGGGAGTTTGCTCATCCGACATTTTGTTTCTGAAAGGGTACGCGTGATAATATAAGTACAGAAGAGCCTCATTCACCCGCTGCCCGTTTATCCCGATCTTCGGTTAATCCGAATAAAACTTGTTAAGTTTTTAAACAGTTTTTTTATTCACACAACTAATAATTTTAAGATATGATAACTGAACTGAAAGTACGCTAACCATTCGCTTTTTATTTTGATTAAAATGCTCAAGCCCTGCATAAATCGCAGTAACAGTTATTATAGCGTACGACAACACTTTGAGCATCAGTCTGATACTACCTTTGCTGAACAATTAATGGTGAAATTTGCGCAAAACAATCCTCATAATTTCGTTATAAAGCTCGAATTTCTCAGTAACAGATTTAGTTTCTAAATGGTCTGACTATACAGGGTGTCCACTCCTATCGTGGACCAATAGCTAATTTCTAAACCGTTAGAGATAAGCATATAGTTCATTTAGGAAAAAATCTCCGAATTACGAAAGAAATTTTGGGTCTATTCAATGTTTTTCAAAAAATCAAATTTTGAAAGAGTTACGAGATTTAAATTTTTATACAGCCCCCCAGTCCTATCAATCATATTTAGTAAAACATTCTTGACACTGTAACGTTTAAAACTAAAAAAAAATCACTCTTCTACCACAAAAATTGACCGAGTTATGACGTTTTGAAAAATCAAGATTTTGAAGGATTTTGCATACGGTCCCTTAAGCGAACTCTCGATGACGTCATGAAATAATGCAAAATCTTGATTTTTCAAAACGTCATAACTCGGTCAATTTTTATAGTAGAACAGTGATTTTTTTTTAGTTTTAAACGTTACAGTGACAAGAAAGTTTTACTAAATATGATTGATAGGACTGGGGGGCTGTATAAAAATGTAAATTTCGTAACTCTTTCAAAATTTGATTTTTTGAAAAACATTGAACAGACCCAAAATTCCTTTCGTAATTTGGAGATTTTTTCCTAAATGAACCATATGCTTGTCTCTAACGGTTTAGAAATTAGCTATTGGTCCACGATAGGAGTGGACACCATGTATATGTACAAAAATTGCGTCGAAGAAAACTGGTTGCTAAAACCCTTAGATGTGTAGCTATATTGATACTTGACTTTTTCAGTGAAAAAAATGAAAGTATTTTATTTATTCAAGTAAGAAAACAAGCGCTGTATAAAAATGGAGTTATCTATATATGTACACTGTTAAAAATTTAGGAAACTTTTAGGATAAATGTTATTGTAAACTGTAGCGTTTACTTTTTTTACAGCAAACTGTACCGATTAAAAAATTGCGATTGCAGCGACAATTGATCACCACGTGACTTTCTTTGAGATGCACATGACACCCTAATTTCCGCTTTCCTGATGTGTCTTATCTGGGGAATCAGTAACTTTGTTACAGTGGACAAAAGTAGAGTTCTACTCAACTTCTATTTATCTTTACGACTTAGGAATCTAACGTCGAAGAACACTCCGAAGAGAGGTCACGGAAGAGCACTCTAACCTTCCAAAAAGCTCCCTTTTTGGCGGATTTTGTCTGACGATTCGGGAAATTTGGGAACATAACTACAATATTTCGAGTTTTTAATGCCCAAATGTATCTTTTTGTTCAATGCATTGTGTGCATAGTCGTATTTTACTTTTTGGCAAAATGAGAATTTCTATCTTTCCAAAAATTTAAGCTCGTGGTGCTGCAGCCCACAACTGTGTAAATACTGAAAATAATGCTGTATTCAAAGCTGTCCTAGAACAAAAATGTCGGATAGGTAGGTTTGTTCTCTCAATAGGCTCCTATTCAATCATCTATTCGGAGTTTCCTCTTATTATAAATGCTCTTGAATATGCACTGCTCAAATTTAATCTTTGATCCTTAACAACTGGCTGGATCAACTGGGTGGCGTCTGAAATTTCAGGAATTTCAAAGACGTACGTATCATGTATCTGACTGTAGTTTTTTTATACCTGCAAAAAATGCACTTCACGAAATCCGGTTTGACCGTCGAACACTTCAGCATCTTACACTAAAACGAAACTGATTGAATCAGGAAAGAAACATTTATTATTTTTGTGAACGGACAAACTCGTCGTCTATTGAGAATATATGACCAGTGTATCAAAAGAGAAAAATGCTGCGTTTGATGTTTATTTGCGTTATTTCATTACTGTTGGTTTCGGATGCAGTGAGTCAAGGTAAGATTTTGTAATAAAATGTTCTGCATTTTATTTCTGTCCAGAAATCATATCCTGCAACTTTTTCTTCTCATAAATTAGCTAAAAATAAAGTTTAAAAAAAAAAACTTACACATTGCACTGTATTACTGCCTAGTCAAATTAATATTTTATAGTTATTGAACCATCGTGATTTCTTATTACTTTCACTTGACCAAAACAGATGTTCCTTTGTTATTTCAGATAACTATGACAACAGAAATAAGTCTAGCTATTTGTTTTTGATATTTGTTTAAAGAGATTAATTTTCACCATCATAGTTAACCAGGGGCGGATACAAGGGAGGGGCGATGGGGGCGATCGCCCCTCCCTTGAGGGACTCTTCTCCAACAGTTTTTCGACTTTGGAGTTCTAAAAAGGCAATTTTAGATGATCTTTGATGATACTATGAGAAGTGGTTGGGATTAAGGGGGTCTGATCTGGATTTTTTTCGAAATTGATTACCGAAATACTTGTAATAAACATGCGTTAACCAGTATATGTAGTAAAAAAAGGGGGGGCAAGTAGTCAAAACAACAATCGCCTCTCCCTTGGAGCATTTCTGGATCCGCCCTTGTAATTAACAGACTGCAATTTACTATCATTCGTTTCTTTCAAGGCTTAACTCAAGCAAACTTAGCTTTAAAATTTAACTTTTAAAGCAACAAACGTTGCTGTAGAAAAAGCGTCACCTTGCGTAAAATGATGTTTTTTTCAGGGAAAATACCTAAATATACTAACTAGCTTTACCTAAATAAAAAAATTGTATGTAATTGATTCTCATCATTTAAGACTAACAAATAAAAATTGCTTAAGGCTACAGTGGTCACAAAAAATGTTTTTCTTTTTTTTTTTTTCAATTATTGATCAATACGACTAAAACTTTGTGTGCTTGTATATTTACTACATCTAAAAGAATTGAAAAAATTGGTGCAAAAACAATGAATATATTTTTTAAAATTTATAATTTAAAAACTTTTTTAACAAAATTTCAAAATGTTCCATGCTTCACAATTTTTTTTTTTTCAAACTTTGAATTTATACTTAATTTCCAATCATTAGGCATGACTGCATAAATTTATGCATTACAAGTAATGTTTTATGAGATAGTTTATGAAAGATGGCTAAAAATGAAAATGTATATGAATTTTCCAGCTGAAAAATTCATATAAAGTTTTATTTTTAAAATAATGACAAACATTAAAATACAATGCAGCACAAAAATATAAATTCGAAAAAACTTTAACTTAATTCATACCTAAATCCAGTTTAATGTTATCTTGTTAAAATGAACCTGAATAACTAAACAAATAGTCCTAATTTCAGTATAACTCAAAAATTTAATATTTAAAACACCATAAATGCTTCGTTGACATTAGAAGAGAAGAAATGAAAACGAAATGATTGCGATCTTAACCAAATCTATCTGAATTGCTCTTTCCTATTCATACCAATACAGGAAACAGGATTTTTCCCATTACCTCCTCCAATGTCCTTAAATAATATTCACACATTGTGAAACGTGCACACCGATATGCAATATGGAGCAAATGTAACCTTTTCTTAATTAAAAGTTTAAAAAAAAAACATACATGCTTCTTTATTCTCAGGAGGGAAGAAAATATAACCAAAATCCTCCCCTAATGTCCTCAAATGATATGAACACATTGTAAAACATGTACTCCTACATGCATTATCGAACATTTGTTACGATTTTCTCAATGAAAGCTTTAAAAACTTCCCTCTTCCCTGTATGGAAATTACATATTTCAGGCATTATGACATAATTAGTCAGATGATGTAACTCTTGAAGATATGCACGACTTACTCAAAAAATTCATACCAAAAAACTGGTTTCGACAAATCAAGGTTCTTCTTTCTATTTTTTTCTTAACTTGACCTTGAGCTTTATGCATATTCTGATCGAATCGTTCAAGCATGAAAAAGCACAATATACTAAAGTGAAAGTAAAGAATATTAAAGGCATAATAAAATATACATTTCTCTTATTTTTTTTTTCAGCAATGTCATTTGAAAATTACATATTACAAGTCTCGTGTCAGAACATCGATCAGGGGATCCCAAACTTTTCTGTTTCGTTGCACCTTTTGAAGAATTGAAAATTTGTAACGGGACACCAGTCTGTCTCAATTATATGTGCATATATCAGATATATTTCTTGAGTTTCTTTTTTTTTTTTTCAGGTGTTAAAATAGTCTTTGACAGTTTTATAAGAGTGAAACTCCTTTTGGGGCAGTAAAATATGCAATAATAGTAGAGGGCCATAATTGTAATTAATTTCATATTTCTTTTTCGTTTCGACTATTTTTTTAATATTGATGAAACATGTCAGTGGGAGAAAAGATGTGTATCTACATTTTTGAATTTTTTCAAACCTTTGAAACATCCCACATTTTTAATTTGTAAATATTAAAAAACATATAAACACAATATTTAAAGAATTCCAGTAGCTTTTTCTCCCCATTACCCACCCTACTAATTTTGTATTTGAAATACGGTGGAACTCAGATTTTACGTTTTCATTGGCACCAGTGATAAAAACGCTCCAGGCGGAAAACGTAAAATCGGGGTCGGGTTTGATAATCTAAGCCTTATTGTTTTAGGGGTCTAGGGACTCTTAAAATTTAAACGCGACACAGTAAATACCCATTATTTTAAAGTGTGTAACTAAATTTCTACAAAAGCTATGTTTATACTTTTAGATTTAGATTAAAGCTGAAAATCTCACAAATAATACATGATGTAACATACAGTTAAACATTACAATTTTGTGAAGAAAAAAAGGTATAGTAAAATGTACTGTTTTCTGATGTTTGAAAAATATCGTGCATTCTCTAGTACTAGAAAATGCATGTAAATTCTAATAATATTTTTAAAGTATTGCCAATAATTACCTCAAGACCTGAACGTCAGTTTAAATTTTTTAAAACTTTATTTATTTATTTATTTATTTGAAATGTTAAAATAAATATAAAAATGTAGCAAAATTTTGGAAGCAAATATTTTATTTACTTAGTTTTTTTTTATTATTATTATTTTTTTTCCTTTAATTAAGTTTGATTTTCAAGTAAAATTGAAGTTCAGATTATATAAATAGGCCAGCCAATACACTAAAAAAGTTGCATAGAAATATATAAAGAACTTTTTGAGACATCATGTATGCAAAACGAAAAACAGACTTGTGAGAAAAAGAGGTTTAAGCACCAGCTGGTAACATTAATTCTATGCAGGGATAGCTTACAGTTTTTTACGATAACTCAAAAAAGTTTTTTGAGTATTGTAATAAACACGGTATGAAATTTTTCAGACTTAAATTGTGCATAATCTATAGTTTTTCCAGAAAATCGAAAATTTTGAAGGTTGTAAGACCCTAGACCCATTAAAATGTCATATTTTTCCAATAAACTAGTCGGGGAAATGTGTAATATTTATTTGATTTCTGTTGGTTGCTTACTTCAATCAACTCACAATTTGCCATTCCGTATTTCTCCAGCTATTAATTTCCCGAGCTATGGAGATTCATCTCAACCATCGACGACATGTGATGCAGGCGCAACTTGCGTACGACCCAAAAGATGCCGCGAAGTCCTGAGGCAGTTTGGTAGAGAGGTCTTTTGTGGTAGAGGAGGAATGACTATGGTTTGTTGCGTGTCAGTGCGAAGGAGATTCAATGACACCAGCTTCCCCGGAGTTCCTTCTTCTCCAACTCTTGATGCTCCTCCTCCACTGACAGCTTTGCCGTCTACAAATGTGTTTCAAGGTTTGTGAAATTTCATTTTCGTACATAAACTATATTGGCGTCAAACCTGGATTATTCAGTTCATAATTGAATTGGAGTGGTCCTAGTGTAGAGAGGGTTAATTAATGTAAGTCGTTTAGACACCACTAAAAGCAGTGACGGGAACACACACTTTAGATTTAGTGTTTGAAACTATAGATTCATTCATAATATTCTTACTTTAATATTTGCTTATAAAAAAAATCTGTTGAAATTATATCTGTACAAAAGAAAACGAGGATTTTACAAATGTACCCAAATGTATTGCTCTCTAGTGGGAATTTACAGAGTAATAAATATATTTTGGAGAAATCGAGACCTGGTAAATGTCAACTTTTCCATTGAATGCTGACATTTTCTAATGTCGATCTTTCACAGTAACATGTATTCATATGCAAAATACCAACAGCCCTGTTATGACACTCACAGACTGCAATTTCATCCTTGCTATAGACTAAATTTAAATTAGCTGTCAGTTTGTTGGTTATCCCAGTTTCAATGAGATGACATCTGCCGCTTCTTCGTTTACTCTCTTTTCCAGACTGATGAATTTATAACAAGGACAACACTCCAGTCTCTGGACGACGTAACTGGGCAGTCGGCATTTTGAATGCAGTTCTTCCAATCCCCTGGCATTAATGAATTTATTTTCTGCTTATACATATCACTTGTTACATATGCCTCTACATGTTTTTTCCCCTGCAGTTTGTGGTGTAAGCCAGCCACGTCAAAATGAATCACCAAACTCAGTCCCGACGATCCCGACGAACAAAGCAGCTGCGAAACATGGAGAATTTCCTTGGATGGTATTGCTTTATATACCTTTCTCCTGTTTTATTTTATTCTATTAATTTATTTATTTCTGTTTTCACGCTAAACTCAGAAATAGTGCGTGAACTTTTCTTTGAGGCGATATACTGCGTTTTTTTTTTTTTTTTTTTGCATTTTTCAAATGTAATGTTTCCTTAAAACATAGCTGCATTCGTAGGTCTTGTCATCACTTAAAAAATTCTGATCTGGTATTTAATGTTGCTAATGATGAAAACTCTCATTACTCCGGATCCTATTAAATTGGATTCCCCCCCCTCCCCCCACACCCTTCATCTGGATAACCATTTCAATGTACGAAATGTATAAATAAAAGGAAATCCAGAGCAGTTATGTATATTTTTGTCTACCTTATATTGCACTTTTACAACGCCTTGTTGTAATTTTCTCTTATGAAGTTTCATTTTTCCTTCTCTTGAATTCAGACTACAATTTTTACTGTATACTAGCATTTTGTCAGCGTAAATTGGCGTAATTTATTGGTTATTTTGTTTAATCCTTACATTCATTAATTCGTATGATCTGATCCAATACTAGTCCGCACCCCTCCCCCCAGTAAGAAGGTTCTATTCTGTCTCAATAAAGTTTTATTATGCATGAAGATTTTTTTTTTTAAATCATGTGTTTACTTTTTTTTTCTTGATTCACGTAAACAATAACATTTGTAACTTTTAACCTTTCTTCTTAAAGAAGAAAGCAATGGCAAACCAGGGGTGAACTCGCTAATTTTCCATTGCTATAACCTCTATGAGATGTAGTTGAATTCTTAAAAGAAACAACGTCCGAGAAGGTTTAATCCCCTTACTAAACTCTTAGTTTTAAGCCATGTTGCTTCTCCCAAAGGGCTGAAAAAGCCATCTCATCTCTCTCCAGGAAAATTGTTGTTGCGAAACTACTTCATAACACAACAAAGAGCTTCAGACTGCACCATTTACTCAAATAGTGCAACCCTGAGAGGCTCTTGCTACGTGCTGCTCTTCAGGTGTTTCCCCTTTTAAATAATCCCTTTTTATTTAATTCAGCAATTCTTTGTCAAATTATCATCATAAAGTTTACTGGGTTCAGGCAGCTTTGGACGAATCTGTACGTAATAAAAACAAATGGGAGCAGTGAAGTCCACTTCTCTCACTCTTTTTAATGCCTAAGTGAAGTAAATGGGGAAAACGTGGTTTATGTGACAAAATATTTCTTACATTTTTTGAAATAAAAAAACACCACTTATGTGATCTCTAACTTTAGTACATTCATTTATGCGTGGGAAATTTCAAGAAACAGTTGGTGTCCACCAATTCGCAGTAGGGGAGACTGGGGACGGTTGTGACGCGGGGCGGTTGTGACAGTCGTCATATCAGCTAAACCATAATTAATACCTGGTTGAAGCAAAGAGAGAGAGTATCAGCATGTTTGTCTGAATGTGTGTCAAAGCATTGCGGTAGCCATCGAGCGACATTAACGCTAGCAGAGGGGTTGGTTACTTTTTAACAGTCAAAAGTAAGTTTTTTTGCTCGATGTCTTTTAGTAATTCCTGTTGAATGGGTACAGATAGAGAAATGAAAGTTTTCTCCCCGTTAGTAGTGAACCTTAATAGTGAAATAGCAGTGATTACTTTTTATGTAGGCTATTTTGTATTGCCATGGCGATTGCTGTTTTCAAAAGTAGTGGGTTGGGGTCGGTTGTGACAAATTGCGTGGGGACGGTTGTGACACGAGTAAAACATGTTTTTATCATATTTGATGCCCATAATACGCTTGGAGAAGACAGAAATAGGGCAGTGTGACCTAATGAAATATAAAGAAGCTTATAAAGAAGTGAAACTTTTTTTTCTTTCGGACAGCTTTGGAAATGCAACGTTAATCGTAAGTCTTTGCTACGAAACATTCATTCGTAAACGCGATGGAGCCGGCCGGCGCTGTCACAATGAAAACAACGTGTGCATAGGTTATATTGCTCATAATAAAGTGCTTTTGAGCTTACATATACGCTGAAAGCAGATATGAGAGTAAAATGGCTACTGAGAAATGGTTCCGTTCATTTATGAATAGAAATGTTTCACGTCTGTTCGTGTAGCTCATGCAACTAGCCTTTCAAGAGTAACAAGCTTCAATAAAACAAATAAATGTGGAATCTTTCTTTGATACTTGAGAATTGTTATGAACAGACACGGTTATGACCCACAGGATGTGCATAATGTTGCCAAAACAGACGTTACGAAATTCCAAAAACCTGATATTTTTGTAAGACTTGGTATAAGGCTACTTCAACTGAACGAGACACATTGTTAAATGTTAAACTTTCCCAGATGAAGGTTATGTTGAATTACGTTTAATATTACTTGAAACTAAAAGTGATCTAGACTGTTTTGCTGTATTTTTGAACTTGTCACAACCGACCCGAAGCACTGTCACAACCGCCCCTGGGGTGGGGTCGGTTGTGACATTTTTTCCTTTTTTGTTTAATTTGGTCCTATGAGTTAACTATTGTACTTAGGGAGAAAATTTTAGTGTTTATAAGCAGGCAAATAAACACTTTAACATAAAAACAACTTTAAACCAGCTCACAGGCATTGCTAAGGGATCTATGGGGTTGCAAATGAAAATTGTCACAACCGTACCCAGTCTCCCCTACTTGGCTATGTCAAGGCTGCCGTCATAGACATCTAGTCATTAAAATCTGCTCGTGTCAATCTTTCTGTTTGAAACTTTATGTTCTCTAGAACCACTCGGAATAAAGAACCACCATTAACTTAATTATAGATCGTATGCGAAGCAGAATGTATTCACAGAGGTCCTGACAAGCATTTGATGAAATAAGAAGTCATTCTTTCCAGAGACCAGTCTATAATCCGAAAAGCACAGACGGTATAGGTAATCGAGCACAAAGTTTTGACTTGGCATACCACCACAGTTTATCAGTTATGTTCAGGTCAGGAGACTGAGGGAACCAAGCTTGATGTCCTGCTTCATTCTCGTGCTCTTAAAATCATTTTAGCAGTGTAACAGGAGCCTTTTCGGCTTGATAAAGTGAGCGTTCCTTTGGAAGTAAATTCTGGACAAAAGGATGCACCTGATCTCCTAGATCAGTGGTTCTCAACGGGGGCGGTACCGCCCCCCTGTGGGCGGTGAGAAGATGCTGAGGGGCGGTGAACATGTTTTGGGCAGTAGGGGGGCGGTGGATATATTTTGGGCGATAGGGGGGCGGTGGGAAAATTTGTGGGTCAGTGGACAATAAATGTATTGGAATTTATTTTAATTTTAAAAATCAAAATTGAATTTTGTATTAAATCAAGAATCCAACTTGAATTATTTGTGCCGATGATAAAATAAACTTATGCTCCCTGGAATCTTTAAACTTATTTCCTTACGTTTTTCGGAGGTGACTGTTTGGGGTGACTGTTACGTTGTTTCGATCGACAATCTTGAGAGAGAATGTTGTAGCTTGACTACAAAAAGATGACGAAAGACCTTGAAGTGGAAACACCCCTGTTTCATTTTGAAATAGGGAGAATCAGCGTCAAAAGTTATTTTTTACGAACTTGTACATTAAAATTTTTACTTCCCTGGCGTGATCTCTGTTACAAAATAAAGCGGTTCGTTTCCACTTCAAGATCACCCGCCATCTCTCCGCAGTCCAACTTTTCCTAATGGAAAACTGTTACAATAAATCACAGTTGCAATCAGGGTTGCAGGGTTTTGTCTAATATTAACCAATTTGGCAAATTTTGATCACACATAGCTAGATAAAATTCAAAAGCATTAGCCACACTATCGTTTGATTATTTTTTAGCCGAACTGTCGATTGATTCTTTTTACCATAATAAGGTAATTTCTAATAGCTGTAAATAATTTTAATAACGCATTTAGTAATTATCATACACGTAAAAATATCCGCATCTGCAGGTGAAAATGGTCAAATTAAGTTCTCAAGTTTCAGTCACTTATTTTGATTGTTGCTAAACGAAACTAGTTTTCAGTCTGAACAATTCCCCGTTTAGGATACCAAATTTCAATGTCTATTCCCAAAATTTAATGAGGGGTGGAGGGGGGACTCAAAAAACTGCAAAAAAGATTCACAATTGCATTCTAGTGTCTCCCAGAAATAGCGTTTTAAGCAGAACATAAACGTCATCGATTTTTTTTAACTTGATTTTCTTTCACATTTTCTCATAAGTTAGTTGGGTACTTATGAGCAAGTAAGTCTACCCCAAAGATATCCAAAATATCTCGATGAGCAGTGGCATTCGTGCAATTTGCCTCTTTTCCTCCGTTTGGTTATGTTCCTAAATTTTTACCTGGCAATCGTATTTGCAATGCTTACAGTGCCCGCTTAGTTTGACTGTTTTGTTTGACCTCAGTATTTTAACTTTGGCTCTTGCTCACTTCACTAATTTCTTTCATGGTTTATTTTTAGTGAACTCTTCTTCGATGATGATCACGTTTTTTCCAACATCTTCAGTCCTTGCATAAAGACTTCTCTGAGTGTTTTGAGAATATTTTTGTCTCTCAATGGATCATGAACTCTTTTGAAAATATTGAGACTGCAGACGTTCAGTATCAGGAAGTAGTGGTGGAACTTTCAACCACTGAAACTTGAAAAGCTGGTTTCCAGAATGTTAACAATCTTACAGGATTTTGGCTGCAAGGAGACATTAGTAGCCTTTATCCTGGACAGTGAGCTATTACCAAAAATTTTTTAATCGTCTTCCCCTCTTCCTACCTCGTCGAAAGAGGATTCAGTGTTGTCATCGACCTAGTTACAAAACAGAGATATCGACTCCAAATCCTCCCAAGAGTGGGCTTGCGTCTTCACCTTACAAAAATATTAAACCGATCGTGAGGAAACTGGCTTTAAACCACCAAAAACAAATATCTCACTAACACAATTTTCTTAATGTTCCTTTCATATTTTGAATGAGAAAAATAATGCTTTGCTTGTTTATTTTTATTGCATTTGATTGTTTCATTCATTTTTTGAGTAAACTTTTTTTTGCTTGTTTTTTTTATTTTATTTTGTTATTATTCTTTTAAAAATAAAATATTTTAAATCCTAGATTTGTTTTTTATTTCTACATTCGTCATTTTAATTCTAATAATGACTAATGAGGAAAAATATATCTTGTTTAACGGTTTTGTAAAATTCCTCGAAGGAAATTATTTCAAACTTTAAACCTTTTTTTCGCACACCCCCTCACTTTCAATATTAAGGGGGGCGATGGAAAAAATTTCACTCATAAAGGGGGCGTTAGCCGTAAAAAGGTTGAGAACCACTGAGATTATCGATTCAGTGTGCAACTGATACTTTCCCATACAGAATAGAAAGCTGTCCAAGAGCGTACCAAGATACTGCGCCCCATGACAAGAAGGAATCACCCCACCCCATGATTCAGTCTTCAAAAGGCAGTGAAGCAAAAGTGCTTCTGTAGACGTCCTCTACAAACGTTTCCATATGTCTGATATATAGTGAAAATTGATTCATCAGACCAGATGATTTGTTACCACTGTTGCAAAGTTTCTTTTTCTGCATTGACGTCACTGAAAAGCATGACTTCATGTCCCAAACGGCTTACGGATTGCAAGTCTTCCATGAATGTTCACAAAAAAAAAAAAGTTATCTTTAGATAATTTCGGCTGGAATGGGATTCTGAAGATGATATCTATTTTGCGTTTTAGGCTCAACTATGCAGGCCAACTGTCTTTTATCCTTCTAAGAAAACTTTCTTTTCCGTCCTTTGTTATACTTTACAGACAACACGTTACCGCATTTCGTGTACGCTGTTGCACTGCTGACACTATACATTTTGTATGTGCAAATAATTGTTTGTTTCCGTCTCTGAGAAACAATTCGATCGCTTTGTTTCAAACATATCTTTTTCGAACTCTGACCGTTCAGCCGTTGTTAGAATATAAGTACCTAACTTTAATTTCAAGTAAAATGTACTCAAAAACGCAATTATAACCAATCACTTTTAAACTAAAAATGATTAATAAATGAATAAAATACCTTTTTTTTTTCTTTCACAAAGACAACGGATATAAGCATTTGTAGGGTAACATTTAGTACATTTTTAAAAAAATTATTTTCTTTTCTACACTGGAATCTGTTGCAATTAAAATCATTGAAATAAAAATTTGAAGAAAAGTAAATTGAAAACCTGAAAATTTATAAAATTTACAATGAATGGGTGCTAGGAGGAAGCTCTTGGACTTTAATTTGTTTCTTTCTTAACTTGTGTTTAATTGTCTGAACTCTGATCAACCGGTTTCGTACATGTTTACACAATTTCGGTTTTCGCTACCCTTTTATTACTACTGTTTTCTCTTCTAAATACCCATATCCCCCTATCGCCCCTTTGAGGAGTAAAATCGCCCCTTTGGGGGAGATCACCCAAAGGATCGGTTGGGAATCACTGCTGTAGACGAATGCAGCGCAATTGACTTATGTTCAGCTATCCATACGCTACTTTTCATAAACACAAGATGGCAATCTTATGTGAAAAGGTACCTGCGCATTATGCTTCTTTAAAATGGACCATGTCTTTTTTATGGGTGTTCGTATTACTTTTTCACTCACCAGTAAATCCGCTATGTGACAGTTGTGAAACAAAATTTCTAAATGTGCGAAATGATGAAAATGATGCATATTTCAATTGTAAATCTGCGTAACGAAAATTCTTAAACAGCTCATTTTTCCCAATACAGGCCGCCGTGTTGTTTAAAAATTTCGGTGTAGACTCTATATTTTGCAATGGTTTCATGATCGACAGTCGACATGCCCTATCAGCAGCACACTGCTTTGAGTATATCACAAGGTAAGTGGCATTAATGTCCATGTTTATCAATATTACCAGAAAACGAAAGATCTGAGCATCAACAAAGAGGTTCATATGATAGTTCAGCTCTGATTTGAGTCCGACATGTGAAATACTAAACTAATAATTTCTCTAAATTTCCAGAGAAAAACTGCGACTTACCCCGCAAATAACGCTTTGGAATGGTTATTTGCCTAGTATCTATATAAGATTTCTTCCTTTTTCTCCCCCAGCGGAAACAAGCTTAACCAGATCAGACACTTTAATTTTCAAAATAAAATGTAGCGGTTAAAAATAATATTCAGGTAAAACTGTTCTAAATTCGAATTTTAATGATTTAAAAGTGATTTTCTATGCTCTTTCAAAAGTAAAATCTAGTACGTAAATATTAGACGTCTGACATAACTGATAAACGCTTAAAGTATTGGCATGATAAAGATTTTTTAACAACAATTTGCAGTGAAATTTGTGTTTCTCATTACCGATTCGTCCTAACCACGTACGACAATGTGTACAACCACTGTAAGCGTAATCATTTTTTGCTTAAACATATTTGTATTTGAAATACTGCTCAAAGCTAATAATTTTCCCAAGAAACGATGAACTAAATTGAAATAGATACTTTTGTAAATATGATTTCAATTATAAATAAAAAGAAATATAACATACATTCGAATGTTTCCAGAACTAATAAAATTTCTCCCCTACAGCCCAGAGTTATATTCTCTTCGAATTGGCAACGTATACTATGCGGCAGGAGAGAAATTCAACGTGGCTGAAATAAAAATTCACGAAGGGTACAAACCTGGTGAAATGTACGACGACATTGCCATACTAACACTGGATAGAGATGTGGATTTTCCTGGATTCAGTCCAATATGCTTGCCGGACGAAGAACAGGGAAGCTATTTGGAAGGCATTAGTTATACGGCGGCCTCTTGGGGTGCTACAGTACCAGGTGAAGTTTTTCAGTTATTCACTGCTATAGTTAAATTTTGTTACCTGGAATTCATAGCGATTTGAGAAATGTGGAGTTATTGGCCTGTTGGCGAAAAAAATCTTCTATAAGCATAAAAGTAATTACAAACAAATGAAAATGGGGAAAAAAGGCATTTAGTGAGCCTCTTTTGTTGAAAAATGAAGACGATAGAATTTCACACAATTAACTAGTCCACACTGAACATGTTGTAAGGGCGATCAATTGTTCGAATTAAAAAGTTAGTTGAAATCAATTGAAAAAAATGACTGCCTAACCTTGAACCTTGAAACCAAATCCCACTCAAAGACCTCGCACACTTGAAGTGATCATACGTCCTGCTTAACTCGCACAAACTGCATCAATAACTGCAATAATTTGAATTAGTGATCCCTTTCTAGAATCATCATTGAAATTGACTACATCTGATCCGGATCTTCATTTTGTGATGTGCATTCTAGTGATGTGCGATTCCGCACATCACTAGTGACTACGATGTTTATCAAAGGTTTCGCTCAATTTTAAAAATTTAGCCTAAGACGGAGGATAGAAATGGATGTAATGTACCTGAAAAACCTTGTGGACTCACTTGTGGTCTGAATCCAGGTTGTTTTAAGCTCATGGGGTAGATCTAGTTACATGCTGCTAAAGAATGTATTTTCATGGTTCTCCAAGAATGGTTTATTGTATGGTGCAATCGTTGTCGAGTTTGTTGATGTAGCACAAGCAATCCAATTTTCTTCCGGAATAACATTTTATTGAGCAATTACGAATTGATTGTTATCTTCACTAGACCGAAGTTGATGTTCGTTTGATTTTTCAGATTACCGTGACGACAAGAATAAGACTAGTTCATTGTTTTTACTTCCTCTTACGTAATAAAGGAAGTATTGTGATCGCGAAAAAAAGTCACTCAAATTTGAGTCTAAATTTTGATTTTGCTCACCCCCGAATGAATGTTCAGTAGTTTTTTTGACCTGTCAGCACGTGCATATGTACCTACCAACATATAAGCAGCCGAAAAATCCTTTTCAACCACCCCCGAGTTAATTACGACGAGTTTTCTCGTGACGTCTGTATGGACGTATGTGCGGATGTATGTGCGTATATGTGTGTCACATAACTCGAAAACTATATACCATAGAAGCTTCTAGCTTGGTATATAGGCTCTGAGGATGGTCTAGTTGTGCACCTCCCCTTGTGGTTGCATTCAAATGTTCTCAAGGGAGTGTTTTACCCCTTTTTGGGGGTAAATCAGTGTTAATTTCAATGCAGACTCAAGTGATATGAATTGGCGCGACCACTTGGCGATATGTCGCCAAGCTTTTGGTCGCCAAGTATTTGACGCCAGCCACAAATTTGGCGAAAAAATTATTTTTTGAATTTGGGTTGAACTTGGCGCTATTGGAGATATTTTGTGAAAAATTCACTGAATGATAGTAAAATCAGCAATATTTAGAAAATTAACCATTGTAAAATATGTTTTGCATTGTTTCGTGGCAGATTAGGGGAGTAAATATTTGAATTGTTACCTTGCTCACTCCAAGCACTTTTTTTAACACTTAAGGCAACTACTAAGAAATTTACGCGTAAAAGGAAGTAGTGTGGGGTCCATACCAGATTTTTTAATATTTATTCAGAGGGTCTAATTTTTGCCATTAGGTTAACAAATCATCTGCGGGTTGAGTTCTTCTCTTTCTCTCCATTTTTTTCAAGGCTTTAATCAAACAGATTTTACGTTAAAAATGATGCTTTTTATTCATTTTTTTAATCAGGTGAAACTCCTATATAGATGAATTTAAATAGCATATTTCCAATTTACTTATTCCCATCTTTTGAGATTGATAGGAAAGAAGAATACTATAATAGTAGGCTCTATAAATACAATCTTTATAACTGCACTCGTTCAAATTGGGCCATAATAACCATATTTTTATTACCGTGTCCCAACTACCATTTCCTTTTTTATGGACATGCCTCGTATTACCTATTCTTGAAAAATCACCAGTCATAATATGACGGGTACGAATTTCTCTTCACTTTCGATTCCATTCCCCAACGAGTAGTATACCGTGGATATTCGTGATTGCAAATAACATAATTAAAATGAATGCCAGGTGCCGGATGCCAGAGTTTTGTTCCATGATTGTTGTTATTATTTATGTATTTTCTTTTAAAAATGACATTCTCCAATGTGTGTATTTTCCAGAAGGTATTATGAGTCCAGTACTTCTGCTTCTCCATTATATACCGATCGTTCCCAATGACGTTTGCAACGAGATCATCTCCACAGTATTCAAAAGATTACCTAAATTCATCCGCAAAGGTATAACAGACGATATTCGATGCGCTGAATATTCGGATGAAGAAGGCAGTACCTGTCACGTAAGTGAATTTTCCCCGGTACAAATACACGTAGTTAATTTAAAAATAAAAAATAAAAAAACAGCCGGTTTTTGGAATTCGGAAGAGGTTTAAGAGGATAGAGGAGTCAATGGAACTTTTGAAGTTTTCGGTTGCGTTAAGACAATGTTTACTAAACAAACAAACAAGCAAGAAAAAAACTAAATCGTTTAAAATAAAATGTAATTTGTTCTATCTTCTGGATTTTCAAGAAGAAGAAAACAGCACTTTTTTTATCTTTCCCGATAACAAAAAAAACCCTATTTCATAAAACAATTGCAGATATTTGCAGTAGCAAATTCACTGTTTTACGGACTTTTCTCATACACATGCTTAGGAGCCCACTTTGTATATCACAGAATATTGTAAAACATTTATTATGTGCTTTATCAGAATCCTATTTGGGACCCCTATGGTCGTGGGGTACTGTAAAAATTAATAGGGGCTATTAATTTCTACAGTTGCAACATCCTAAATCCGCAACTGGATACTTGTAATATGAATAGCTGTAAAAAAAATTAGTTCGCAACACATTTGAAGTTCAAGTATTTGCATTTTTTTAATCACACTAATGCACTACTAAATAAAATTTTTGATCCTTTTAAATGTTCCTTTAAATTTTGTATTTGCCATTTTGAATCTCAAGCAGCAACAAATGATCGCATTTCTTTAAATTTAAAAAAGCTATTTCGTATTACAAACTATTTTAAAAGTGTAGGAAAAATATAAAAAATATGTATATAAGAAGTTTTACTTCTAACCTGCACACATGAGCTCAGACATTATCATTCTTTTGCTTTCAATCACTTAATGGGCTTGCAAGGAAGTCACGTGGTGCGCACAACCTTTTTTTTATAGATGAATCTGGTGGCGCAGTTATGTTTACTTTTAGCATCTTATCTATCACAATAATTACGCTTTTCATTCCATCTAGCAATCTACGGAGGAAAAAATTGACGATTTTCTAAGTTTTTGCAAGTACGGCAAATAGACAAAACCGAATACTGTAAAGGCCTTTTTATTCGCGAGGCCTTAATTTTCGCGATTTTCGCGAGCCCTTCGTAATCGCGAAAATTTAGGCCTCGCGAATTTTTTTTTTACTTTGGACTTTTTCAACTTTTGGTTCTGTACATGCAAAATTCGTGAAATTTTCGGCCCGCGAAATCACCGATATATTCATTTTCGCGAAAATTACGGCCCGCGAAATTAAAGGCCTTTACAGTAATTGAGCAACATTGAGCTGTATGGATAATGGGCAAATCGGATAATGAAGGGCTCAGAGTATACCTCAGAAATAAAAAGTAGTGTTGCTTTAGCTAATATCTATTGGTGATTCGTTGGTTAATTTGAACCTATATTAATCTTCTGCTAGAGTGATTTTTGCTTCCCACTTATGATCCGTTTTATCAATTTATTTAAGAAAACAATATTTTTCCTTTCCTCTTGTAACCTGTGAAAATAAGTCTACATTTTTTTAGGTTTTTGTACGGCGAACAATCTATAACACTAAGATCATTTTCATACTGCACGGTAGGAATGTACCGATTAATCGGCAGTACCGCGGCACATAATCGACCACTTTGCCGATTATTAATAACCGGCAAAATCGGGCCGATTAATCGGTCAAAAAAATTCTTTAATTATTATTCTTCAAAGTATACCTACACTAAGAAACTATGAAGAATATTTTTATTAACAGTAATAATAATCCTCACAGCTGATATAAAATTTTTTCTAAAATAATCCTCCTACTTTGAATAAACATACATAGACAATGTCGCAACATTTTTCTTGTGCCGACAATTTTCTCCTTAGTACAGTGCTTTTAGCTAACCTCTAATTTTCACGAATAATAAAAGCCTTGAATTAAATTACTACTATCTACTAAAAAATTTTAATTAAAAGTACCCCTAAATTGGAGTGCTCACCACAGACTCCCCCTCCCCTATTTTTGAATTGTTATGTCCAATTAACATAATTAACAACGTGTCAATGTAATATTATTGACAATAATATGAAAATTGGTTCGAAGAAATTTGATAAAATATTAAAATTATTTTGTGAAAATGAGAAAATAGAAAAAAAATCTTCTCTCAGAAATATATTACTTACTATTTCTAAACTCGGAATTGTATAAGAGAGAAAAAGCAGTGATGGTAAAATTGGTAGCACTAAAAACAATCATCCTCATCATTAATCGGCTCAGCCGATTAATCGGCCGATTATCAACAACCGATTAATCGGTAATCGGTAATCGGCCAATTTGCTTATCAGTGCATCTCTACTGCATGGGTAACTAACTAACAAACCAGAGATTCCGTAGGTGCATCAAGAGGTGCGAACTCTTACTGCGTAAATCAGTCACTACAAGTCATTAATCTAATTTTTTTTAGGGTAATTCTGGTGGTCCACTCATGCTTCACTTTTTCAATTTGTCTATGACAACAATTATATTTTTCTTTTCCTGCAGCAATCCGTGAAACTGTGCATAAGATTTCTAAAGTTTCTTTTCTTAAGACAGAAAGTCTGAAAACCGAATGAGTGGGGATCTTCCTACTGCACAGGTAATAAACAAACACAGAGATTTTCAGTAGGAACATCAAGAAGTTCTGACTAACTACTGCGTACTACAAGTACTTAATCTATTTTTTTTTTTCTGGGGTCATTCTGGTGGCCCACTGATGCTCCACTTTTTCAATTTATCTATGTGACGACAATGGGGGAGTTTCCAAAATTTCAAAAGTATTTTTTTCTGAAAGAGCATGCTTCAAAACATAGGAATTAACCATTTTTTTATTTTTTGACACAGTTATATATTTTTTATGAATTATTTATACGGTGCGCAGATGCTATTCCGAAAAAAGAAACATCTGCGCATGACGTCAGTGGTGCACGTAAGCGCGAGATCTAATTGGTTGTAGGGAGATGACGAAGGTCGTGACAACACCGATTCCTGCCATTAAACAACTCAAGTCAAGCAAAATGGTGTTATTATTGGAAAGAGAGCTGTTAGGTGCACCACTGACGTCACAAAAAACACACCCCGTTTTCAAGGTAGGGTATTTAAGAAAAAATAATAAAAAATAAACTGTTGGGAAAATTAAAGTATTTTCCGGGCCCATGTTATTTTTTTATATCATTCTATCAATTTCAGTAACAAAAAGTAGTACTTTTGACTGAAGGAAACTCCCCCATTATATTTTTTTTCTCTAGCAATCTGTGAAACTGCGTGTACGATTTCTAAAGTTTCCTTCCTCAAGACAGAAAGTCTGAAAACCGGATGAGTGGGGATTTTCCTACTGCACGGGTAATAAACAAAACACAGAGATTTTCAGTAGGTACATCAAGAAGTTCTAACTATTACTGCGTAAATTAATCACTACAACTACTTAATCTAATTTTTTTCTGGGGTCATTCTGGTGGCCCACTTATGCTCCACTTTTCCAATTTATCTAGGAAACTAATTGTATTTTTCTTTTTCTCTAATAATTCGTGAAACTGCGTGTGCGATTTGTAAAGTTCCCTTTCTTAGGGTAGAAAGCCAGAAAGTCGAATGAGTGGGGATTTTCCTACTACACGAGTAATAAACAAAACCCAGACATTTAGTTTATACTTCAGAAGGTTTGAACTATTACTCCGTAAATAGGCCACTTTATAGTCCTTCATCTGAATTTTTTAGAGTAATTCAATTTTGCTCCACTTTTTTGTTGATCACATAAATTGCATTTTTCTTTTCATCTTGCATTCAGTGAAAATACAGCAACGATTTTTGAAGTTTTTTTTTATGACGATAAGTAGAAAAATTGGATAGTTGGGTGATTTTTATAACTCACGGGTTATAAGCAAACCAAATAATCAGGGATTCAGTTTGTGAGGAAATCTGAGTTATTGTTACTTAAATCGATCACTTCAAGTCCTGAATCTGGATTTTTTTTAATAGGGTGATTCTGGCAGCCCACTTATGCGTCGAGATGAAAGCCGTTGGATTGCTGAGGGTTTTCTATCCTTTGAATTCCACCGCAGACGTAAACTCCCAATAGGATACACTCGAATATCCAGTTATTTGGACTGGATTCGACAGAAAACGCAACCAGAAGTTGAATCAGAAGTTGCACCAGAAGTTGTTGAGCTGCACTCTGATCATCTCTCGAAGTAAAAACGAAGAGCGAAAAGAGAAAATGACTGAACTTATCTACAATCCTTATTTTAACAGTATTTTGCAATAAAGTGATATTTTCTAAATGAAATGCATTCAGAGAGTTATTTTATGAATAATTTTTATACTTCACGGGTTATAAGCAAACGAGACAATCAGGGATTTATTTTGACAAAAAATTTGAATTATTGTTACTTAAATCGATTACTGCAAGTCCTTAATCTGAATTTTTCTTCATAGGGTGATTCTGGCGGCGCACTTATGCGCCAATTAGAAAACCAATGGACTGCTGAGGGTATTTTAGCCTTTGAATTTGGTCGCAGGCGCAAATTCCCGGTAGGATATACTCGAATATCCAGTTACCTGGACTGGATTCGGCAGAAAACGCAACCAGCATTTGGGTTGCAATGAGCATCATTGGAAGGAAAAACAACAAAGAATGAATGTGTAAATGATCAGAATTATCTGCGATCCTTATTTTAAGAATATTTGTAATAAAGTCGTATTTTCTAAATGAAATGAATTAAGAAAATTATTTTATGAATGAACACTTTTAAAGATGGTATATACAGTGAACTCTCACTTGTACACCACCTCATTTATGTGCCTTTTTCCCTTATACGACGATTTTAAATGGTCCCAGCACATTCCATAGCAAAATAATGATAATATCATTCGTTTATGCGTCGCTCTAAAGATAAATATTTCACTTATGGCCGAATTTTCCATAAAATATTTAAAAAATATATTTATTTTCTTTAAAAACTAAGCATTTTTCTTTACTTTCCTCTTTAATAGTTCGCCTTTATTGCTTACGGAAGGCATTTTTTCCGCATGAACTAGAGTTCAGAGAGGGACCTTTTATGGAACTTTTTAAATTGAACAGTTTGCAGTTAGGTATGCTACAATGTTTATTTTTTCTTTATCATCGTAGTTACGTTACAGTAACTGCCAAACCCTAGTAATATGTCCCTTGTCTATAGAAACATTCTTATTCATACTCTCATAAGAACCAATGTTGCGTTTTAGTCCTTTAAATAGGCTTGTTCACTTATACGTCTCTCTCACTTACGCGCCTTTTTCTGTTGGTTCCTTGGGCCGGCGCATAAGTGAGAGTTCACTGTACTAATACAAACACTAGGGATTGTTTGTGTTTTGAGTGTACTTAACTTAATGTTCTGCTATTACAGTCTAAGAGCTAGCAACGTTTTCAAGAAAGAATTTTAAGACGTCTGGCAGTTTAATCTATATTTCCTTATGCTTTTAGGAAAACAGCGTGTGGGCTGTCTGGATGCCAGTAAAGGCTGCGTTTTTTTCCAGCGCATCACATTTTTAATGGAAAAATAGTGATTTTTAAATCATTTCAGGGCAATTAGAAGCTTAAACCTGTAGTAATAAAGTGTAATATATCAATGGAAAACTATTTTTTTTTTTTAGTTTTACAATGACTTTTAAATGTATCTTCTACTATTATTAGATTTAAGTTGTAGTCATTTGCATGTAAAAATTTTTCGTTTTTAGCCCCGCACTTTTTAAGTTTTTCAACAGATCTGTATTTCGTACAATGTTTAAAGTATAATATATGTCCTTCACACCAAATTTCCTTACAATCAGAAATGACGAGGTAAAAAACTTTTTTTTTTGTAGTTGGATTTGATGTGGAATTGCACTAAAATGATTTAAAAATCACTATAAAAATGTTATGCGCAATAAAAAACGCAACCTTTACTGGCAGCCAGACAGCCTAAGGCTCCTCTATGAGGGGAGCTGACTCATCCGACATTTTGGTTCCAAAACGGTTACGTGGAACCACTGGTATCTGTACTCAAGTCGCATTGAAGAAAAGTGGAAGCTAAGCTTGAATTCTAGCTGCATAGATGATATTTGACTATTTTTGTCTATATGACAAACACATTTCATAAACTCAGGCTTAACACAAGAGCAATGTGAAAATAAACCCAATTTCACGAAACATTTCCCAATAAACTGTTTTTAAATTCGAGAAATAAGTTATTTTTTTTAATTTACCTAATGTGGTGCTTTATCAAACTAATCATAAGCTGTTTTACGCCAGAGCAACCAGGTATAATATTAATGTGTTTCAAATACCTGTAACAAGGGTGGATCCAAGAATGTCTTGGAACCAGAATGTCGGGCAAGTCAGCCTGTCCTCTAAAGGAGCTCTAAGACAGCCCGCACGCTGTTCGGAAGGATATAAGAAAGATATATTAAAGAGTTACCAGTCTTAAAATTCTTTATTTTTCGACATTGCTAGCTCTTGGACTATTACATGATGATCTGTTTAAGAATGCAATAATGCAGGGATAATTGCTTTAACATTTATTAAAAAACTCACCAGTCGCCCCGCTGGTTGCGGCTACTAATAATATTTAAAATAAATGTTCGGCAAATGATTGAGAATTTCGCAAATTTGAGGGAATGCTTTTCGACTAGTTTGTTACGGTTTAAATTTTCAAAGAAATTTGACTCTATCACCAGAAGTCATAGTGGAAAAGATATACGTAGCAAATAGAAAAGTTTAGCGAGAAAAATTTGTTATTCAAAATTAGTTTCATTCTTTGCACAAACATTTAATTCTTGTAATATTGATTTGTGCAAAAAAGCATTCTTTTTTCTATTTTTATGCATATTTTTTTAGAAAAAAACAACTAAGAGATAAATACCTTTGTATGCCGAAAAGTAATGTTAAAAATAGCAACGTTCTATTGCACAAAAGTAGCAGATTACTATAGAAACGCTGCTTCACACACTCCAGGGTCCCCCTTACCTACTACAACTCGTGGTTTATCGGGAAATAACTCATAAACAGTTGCAGAATGTTCAAATTTTATATGTTGTACTTGTACAGAATATGTTAAACACCTCCTATTATAGTCTCAATGCCCTGAAGAGCGCTCTGTTCTTTTTTGAACCAGACCAAGGGCCAAACAAACCCTTGGCCCAGCATCCCCAGAGGTATCGTTTAACTTGGAGTACTTTGTGACCACGACATTTTTAACGTCCCCCAGCCACCATTAATGAAGACGGTGGCTCTTTGATCGGCTGGGATCGAACCCGGTACCCTCCGGTGGCGAGTCCGACGCCTTACCAATCGGGCCACCACGGCCCGCATGCACAATGCCAACCTCTCTACCATCGCAGAGCAAGGAGAAGGAATGGATGCCGCATTTGGCTCCTTATCAAACTCGTTTCGCATTTGGCGCAATTCCCTAAATTTCACCGTTTGCTCGCTATTTTATTGTCGTGGGTGAATGATTAGCGCGCGTTAAAATAATCTTAAAAAATGAATTATTTTGATACATCCAGCGTTATACGTGACATATTGCCTAATTATTGTGTTGATGAAGAAAAAAGTAATGCAGAAATCCAAATCATTAGGACGAATATTGATTCAGAAAGCGAAGCCAAGAAGTTTATTCAAGATTACTGCAACGCGATGAAGAGTCAATATACAGCATACCATAGCTTGCCAAAGCCACAAAAGTACTATTTATTAATTTTGATGTATATTCCGAAAGATTTTGCTTAAGTTATGCACATAAAAATCGGTTCTGTGTGGTGATCTGAAAAATATTTAAGGATTTATTTGTGTTACATTATGAGTACTGTTGTAGAAGTTTTCCAGATGAATGCAATTAATTCTTTCTTTTTTAAACATAGAGTAACATCTCAGTGTTTAATCCAATAAAAGGTCTGAAATTTATCCCATTTGTTGATTGTGTAAATGTGTCATTCCGACGAAAATGGTACAAATCATGTCCGAGACTTTAGAATTTTTTTAAATCAATTTTAATTACTACCACCCGTTAAGTGTATTTTTATTGGTTCTCCATTTAATTTTGTGCCATCAAGTATCAATTGATTAGGTATAATTCATTTAGAAATGACACATTTAGAAAAAAAATTATCTTTGTCGGAAGAAGGAGAAATGACGTGTCCCAGCTTCAAATTGCTAGAATTTTAAATGTGATTTAAAATTAAACTGAAATGTAACAACAAAATAAATGACACTGCACTGCACAAAAGATGCTTCTGACACCATTTCTGCAGATTATTAAGCAAATGAAAAAATGTTTTCCCAAAAAACACTATTATTTATCCATTTCCCTAGATTTTCTATGTTTCGAATTGTCCACTCTGTTACAAGCCTTTTGGAAATAAAATAAACAATTGCATTCAATCTGATATGTATTTTTTAAAAATATAGGTATAACTTGCTACATTGAATTATATCGTCAACAACCAGGGTGAGCCTCATCCTTTTCTTATGGCAGTTAATTTGAACTGTTGGATGTCCACTCTGTTACAGTCGATTTCATGATGAAAAAAAGATATTTTTTCTTGAAATTGCGAACAGACTTACAGATTTAGGCTTTTTATTCCACTTTATGCTTGTTCTGTGATTCTAACTTTTCTTTGTGATCATACAGATATTTTTAAAGGATTATTTGTCCACTCTGTTATATGTCCACTCTGTTAGACAAAGTGATCAAAATATTTAAAATCCTTTCATAAATGAGTCATGTACTAGTTATTTACACTTCATTATACACAAATGAATGGAAACTCAATAAAAAAAAATGATTAGTTGGTTGAAATTATTTAAATTAATAATCATAAGTAAAAAGTTTCAGACATGATTTGTACCATTTTCGTCGGAATGACCCAAATACAAGTTTAAAATATCTATTATCTGCTTGAATTAAATTTGAATCATAATATTGAGCAACATAAAATTAAGAAGACTAAGTAAATAGTTGTCGGAGAGCGTCTGTACTCAAGCTGTATTAATTTGCATTCTTATATACTATAGTAGGGGAGACTGGGGACGGTTGTGACGCGGGGCGGTTGTGACAGTCGTCATATCAGCTAAACCATAATTAATACCTGGTTGAAGCAAAGAGAGAGAGTATCAGCATGTTTGTCTGAATGTGTGTCAAAGCATTGCGGTAGCCATCGAGCGACATTAACGCTAGCAGAGGGGTTGGTTACTTTTTAACAGTCAAAAGTAAGTTTTTTTGCTCGATGTCTTTTAGTAATTCCTGTTGAATGGGTACAGATAGTGAAATGAAAGTTTTCTCCCCGTTAGTAGTGAACCTTAATAGTGAAATAGCAGTGATTACTTTTTATGTAGGCTATTTTGTATTGCCATGGCGATTGCTGTTTTCAAAAGTAGTGGGTTGGGGTCGGTTGTGACAAATTGCGTGGGGACGGTTGTGACACGAGTAAAACATGGTTTTATCATATTTGATGCCCATAATACGCTTGGAGAAGACAGAAATAGGGCAGTGTGACCTAATGAAATATAAAGAAGCTTATAAAGAAGTGAAACTTTTTTTTCTTTCGGACAGCTTTGGAAATGCAACTTTAATCGTAAGTCTTTGCTACGAAACATTCATTCGTAAACGAGATGGAGCCGGCCGGCGCTATCACAATGAAAACAACGTGTGCATAGGTTATATTGCTCATAATAAAGTGCTTTTGAGCTTACATATACGCCGAAAGCAGATATGAGAGTAAAATGGCTACTGAGAAATGGTTCCGTTTTTTTATGAATAAAAATGTTTCACGTCTGTTCGTGTAGCTCATGCAGTAGCCTTTCAAGAGAAACGAGCTTCAATAAAACAAATAAATGTGGGGTCTTTCTTTGATACTTGATAATTGTTATGAACAGACACTGTTATGACCCACAGGCTGTGCTTAATGTTGCCAAAACAGACGTTACGAAATTCCAAAAACCTGATATTTTTGTAAGACTTGGTATAAGGCTGCTTCAACTGAACGAGACACATTGTTAAATGTTAAACTTTCCCAGATGAAGGTTATGTTGAATTACGTTTAATATTACTTGAAACTAAAAGTGATCTAGACTGTTTTGCTGTATTTTTGAACTTGTCACAACCGACCCGAAGCACTGTCACAACCGCCCCTGGGGTGGGGTCGGTTGTGACATTTTTTCCTTTTTTGTTTAATTTGGTCCTATGAGTTAACTATTGTACTTAGGGAGAAAATTTTAGTGTTTATAAGCAGGCAAATAAACACTTTAACATAAAAACAACTTTAAACCAGCTCACAGGCATTGCTAAGGGATCTATGGGGTTGCAAATGAAAATTGTCACAACCGTACCCAGTCTCCCCTATTCATTGGTTAATCACTATGTTATAGACATTATTCAGTCCTTTGATGGTTTCAAGTATACCATGCTATAATTTTGAACTGATCATTCGGAATTCCATGAAAAAGAATTGAATATTTAGTTTTTAATAATCACTATTTTATCACAAGTTTCATCAGATTTTTCGAAAATCTAATTTTGTATCAAAATGTTTATAAGTAGTTTGATTGTAATTGTATAGACAATGATTCCTTTTTCATTATAATTTATTTCCAATGACAACTGAAAATGAAAAATTCTTAAAATTAAACACATAAAAGAAATAGTAAGATTAATGTCTCGGCAGCAATTCCCTTGATAATGTCGAGATATGCTCCCCCCCTCATATGGATCATAATATTTATTTATAAGCGATCAATAATAGTTTAGCTGCTGATCACCAGCAAATATTTCCTTTGAACCAATTCTCTTAGAGTACAAATCTAAAAAAAAAAGGGTGAATTAACAGTACTAGCATTCACAAACACTGAAACAGCGTACAGAACACAGAAAGAAGGGTCATAAGATAAATATCTATTTAAAAATTTTTGACGCATTTGATCACTTATCATAATAAGTAGCACACATTTACTTTTATTTAAACCCAAGTAAGGGATTTTGTCGCAAGAAATGTAAAACGCTGCATAACATTTTTTGCAGAACTAAGTGGAAGTGAAATATTTATTAATAAATTTGAAATTTGAAAAGTGAGTCTAACTGCACTTCAACAATTAGAATTTAGCATGTGTAAAATAAACAAATAAATATATAAATTAATAAACTCTAATAGTATTCAATTTTAAGTTGTTCTTATGGTGGCCTGTCTAAATTGAATACGTTTGCTGTCAAATCGCGAATTTCTTAAATTATTAAATTCCTTACTTTGTAAATAAATTTCAAGAAATGTGGAAGTAAAGAAAAAAGTTGACCGTATAATTCAATGCATGTTTCAGGCGTAAAATTCCGAAACGAAACACTATTTCACCATATCACGCATCCAAATTCAAAAAATATGTAGCTTTGATTTTAAACTTTTTTGGAATGCGCCATTGTGTCTTTTGCTAAAAAATTTTTTCTTAGAATCCTCCCTAGGCCGCTTTAGAGTAGAAAATGTGATTTGAAGATCAGTTGCTAATTCGAAGTTCCAAGAAAACTAGAGTATATCTCCGCACAGCACAAAACGACAAAGCCTCTTTCTCCTTTGGCGCAAAGAAGAAGGCGCTGGCGACAGGGAAACACGCGCTGAAGGGTTGCCTAGCTGTTTTGCTATGCGATGGTAGACAGGTTGGCATTGTGCGGCCCGCATATACGCTGCTGTGCTAAGCACAAAAGTTGAATCCGCACTTTCTAACAAAATTGAATTATTTTCACCAGGTGGTTCGTGTCACTTATTTTATCTAAATGCAATTTTTTATAGTCAACTTCATTTATAGTCAAAGTATTACAAAAAAAAAATCTGAAAAGCTAATTTCTGAATCAAATACTTTTGCACAACTTTAACCCTCTGGTGGTTCAGCAGTTCCAGAATTACATGTAAAATGGACGTGAGGGGTCTCAGTGGCCGAGCGGTCTAAGGAGTACAGCCGATAACTCTGAGACGGTGGGTTCGTCTCCCACCCTCGCTCCGGATGTACTTTCCTTCCTTTGTGATGTAACTCTTTCATACATTGTACAATATATATGTAATAAAAAAATCATACGTAATGGAGGCAAAACACTAGATTTTAGCCATCATCAAAAACCCGGGCATATTACCCCAAACGAAAACGAAAACGAAATGGACGTGATAAGACGTCCAAAACCGTCAGAGGGTTAAACAGCAATATCTCGGTTTGAGATCATCTGCAGATACCAATTTGCACATAACACGGCAGTACGTGTTTCTTCGTTACAAGGAATGGAATTTTCAGTGAAAAAGCTGTGAGCTTATGGATGAAAAGCTTTTGCCAAATTTTCATCCAAAAGCTCTCTTTTTTTGCATTGAAAAGGGCGTTCCTTGTGAGGCCGAAACGTGTGTATGCAGTAATCTGCTAGTTTTGCAAAGTAAAACATTTCCTTTTTTTTTAATATTACAAAACAACTCATTTCAAAATGTTCACTTTTTGCTTTGTTTAATTGAAGAAACAGATGCTTCTTCTTGTTCTGACACACAATATTGTTTTTGAAGAAATATTTTTTGGGACATAAACTATTATATTGAAACGAATTAGAAGCTGTGGATGCAGAAAAAGTATTGATAATTTGAGAAATACTACCGGAATATTATTATCAAATTTTGGGTAAATAAATTTTGAAAACATATGAATTATCTGATTTTGATACTATACCTAAATGCAACTTAACTTGACACTGAACGTCACTACGGGCGGAGCCAATAAGAGCTCACAAGCAGTCAACGATCTCCTCTAATTCGCCAAGTAGGCTGTGACGTTTTATCTAGCTCGTTTTTCATAGGCTAACGTCACGCAACGTCACGATGTTGTTGTCAAGAAAGGTTGCAGTGTAGTATAAGAACCTGAATCATAGTTTTACCATATTACTGAGGAATCGAAATCTTAATAATACACTACAAAAAATGACTTGTTGTTTTTACAGTATAGTACGGGCAGCCAAGGATCCAATTTAAAACTATAAAATGCACAGTAATAAACTGTAAAACTAGCAATTTTAGATTCTTACTGTAAAGTTAGCAATTTCATAGTTTATTGTCTTAAAATTTAGCTTCATTATACTGTAAAAACAGTAATATAATACTGGCAGCAGAGGTACCAGTTTAAAACTGTAAAATGCACGGTTATAAACTGTAAAAATAGCAATTTTACAGTTTATTACAGTAAAAATTATCTGTATTATGCTGTAAAAACAACATTCATTTTTTAGTGTAGTAAATAATAACAGTGATAATAAATAATTGCTTAAGCATAAACTGTAATTGTTTTAAAAAAAAACACTTTAAATGAAATGCTGTATTTACACTTTTATATTTCTACGTTTATTCACGAATACATTTTAGTTGCAGATAAAATACAGGTTACGTCATTAATAATTCAAATATTTCTGATTTGAAAATAAATTTTGTAAAATAGTTGCAGCTTTTCATATTTTAACGGCCTTATAGACACACGTGACTCCTCCTTATTTCTACCATTTTAAATGGACTTTATTGCAAAAAAGTAAAGAACGCATGCTTAGGTAAGTTTTTGGCAAAGAAAATATCGTACTTCTTCTAATGAAGTCTTATGCTCATTGAAATTACAGCGAAAAAGGTTTGTCATAGTAGATTGTTGGCACAGATGTCAAATAAACAGCATGGATTTATATGTGTAAAATAGCGCTATATCGCAAACTAATCAGGGTCCTCTGTGTGAAAATCATTTTTAATGTAAGAATTAAAAATGCCATGAAGTAAGAAACTGGTGTAACGACTGCGCTGCAAAAAAATAAACCGTTGTTTTAACAGTATAATACTGGCAGCAGAGGTTCCAATTTAAAACTGTAAAATGCACAGTAATAAACTGCGAAACTAGCAATTTTAGTTTCTTACTGTAAGGTTAGCAATTTTACAATTTATTGCCCTGAAATTTAGCTGTATTATACTGTAAAAGCAACAGTATAATACTGGCAGCAGAGGTTTCAGTTTAAAACTATAAAATGCACGGCAGGCCCGGACTGGCCATAGACTTGACCGGGAGATTTCCCGGTGCGCCCTCCCGAACGGCGCCTTTCTACTATTTTCACAATGTGTTTGCTTCTTTTTTTTTTTTTTTAATGTATACTGGGCTTTCTATATCTAAAGAAACGCTATCTCATGCCTTCCTAAAGGCTGTTGGGTAGGCGCCCTTTCGTAAGTAGGGAAAGCAATCCACTGCGCTCCGCTATCTACTGTAGCTCATCTTTGCTCCCTAAAGTTACTATCCCTACACCCCCGAGAACAAAAGTAGACCCTCGTTGTTTCCCAGAATCTCCTGGGCGTTTCCTCTATAAAAAAGGAATGTGAGGGTGAAAGTGACAGCACATATCAATGGTCAAGAATACGAGTAGAATGGTGAAATTTATTGACGGTACTTACGTCTTGTGCTTGTCTCGGGAGAATGCTGTACATGAATCAATGAGTTATTTGGGTTAGATTTTAGCATTAGTGAAGAAGTGATTTTGGAGCTTCAGAAAAATTGAATACACTATAAGAACGAATCTTTTCAACGGTAAGTTTCTCATTTTAAGTTTCATTTTCTTTGTATTAAGAAAGTATTTTCCTAGATGTATAATCCTAAATTATAGAATTACAATACATGGATTTATAATTAGTTGTAATATGATCTATGAGTTTCAATGTGATGATTTGAAAACTATTACAGTATATATACAGAAAATAACAACGTTACGAAGGCACAAATGGGCAGGGATACTGCAGACACGTGCACACGGGCTTTTGTCGGATGTCTGTGATCCATAAGCTCACAACTTTTTTGCAATGAAAAAGGCGTTCATTGTAATACACGTGTCTACAGTATCCCTGCTCATTTGTGCCTTCGTAACGTTGTTATTTTCTGTACATCTATAGCACAAAGGTATTTGTAAACTTTATTACAGTATACTCTCGATTATCTTCGAGCAGATTATCCACGGGGCGGATTATCCGTGAAGATCTGGTAAAAGTAAATTTGTTGTTTTTGCTTAATATTCCTTACAGAAGAGTGCGGCGTACTTTAGCGAATAAATTGTTGGACGTTATCATAGGTCCTATCCCTTTATAGATCTTATGTGCTTCAGAATTTAAAATGCAAATAATTCTTAATAATGTACCTATCTTCACTGTTTGTATCACGTTTTAAGTACAATACAATCATTTTCTAGCAAAAGACAATAAAGACTTTTTCTTCTTTACCACCGTTTTAAGCTTTTCTTTTTTTTGTGCCATCCAATTCCGCGTATAATCAGGAGTATACTGTACTTTAAAAGGTAGTCAGGATCTAATCAGACCCTGAACATTTTTTTCTTTCTTATCTCTCTCTCTCTCTTTCTTTAATATAATTGTTTTTTGTAATGAAGACTCTCTCTCTCGCGCGGGCGCGCTCAAAAAAATTTCGTAACTTAAGGTCAACGATAACATGAAAATAAATAGAAATGTTTGAAATGATTTTTAAACGCATGTACTTTTAAAATATAACACTTTGAACAGCTAGCATTTCTGAAATGAAGTTTTAGACATTAGATCTAGCTTCTGACTTCTGATATACAAATATGTCTGGGAAAAAGTATTATCGTGAAAGTTTTTTGTTTTCTTCTCCAAGAGAACAAGAAACTTGAAATTTTAATTTTACATGTACGTGCTACTTTATATTTTAATTATAATGTACATTGAACTCACAAATGTGAAAAAGGAGGCAAAAGGGAAGGCAAAACGATTTTTTAGTTTCGCGGACATTACTTGCAGTGTAAATACCATTCATTTCCGCCCCACCCCAACTGATGTTTTCTAATGAAGCAGGTGTGAACTGTGAAGAGCAAAATCCAATTGAAAGTTCCTATTGTAATATCATGGAATTAAAGGGGGGGGGTAAGATTTTAAAGTCTTAAAAATTTGAATTTTAAATAAATAAATAATAATAAAAAACAACACGCTTCTGTATTTACGGGGTTTTTTGAAATGTCCGTTTTACATTCTTAAAGTACTGTGGAGGCTAAATCGGCGCCCTTCGACTCAGCCTTCCCACGCCCTTTCGCCCACCCAGTCCGACCCTGATGCACGGTAATAAAGTGTAAAAACCGTAATTTTACAGTTCTGTACCTTAGAACCAGAACGACGTAAGTCCAAAAATGGCGATTTTCACTTTTTTGCTTTATTGTATGTAGAATGTTATTCCACATCGACCCATTAAAACAGTATTCTATAAAACAAATTCCTTCACAATTATTTAGTAGTGTGAAGAGTGCGAGTCCCATCCTTTGCATGTATCCGACAATCTTTTTCACCTTCTACTGAAAAATGACGAAAATGGGTTTACGTTAGTCTGGTTCTGAGGTACAGAGTTTAGCACTATAAAATTATCAATTTGGCAGTTTATTATTGTAAAATTAGTAATTTGTACAGTTTATTAACATAAAATTAGCTGGATTATACTGTGAAAATCAAATTCATTTTTTACAGTGTGTGTTTAATCATATTACGTAGAAATGACGACAGCAGGAAGTGTGCAATTTTCCTTTCGTAGCTGTTACAATTGGTATGAATTTAAGATAAAACACTTATAAAACTGACTAATCCTGTCACATTAGTAAAATTTGCACTAGTAATGGGGGCATGATTTAAAAATTAAAGTAACAACTTAACATTCTCATTAACTATCACAAAAATAAAATATTTTAGCAATAATTATTTTGTTTCCAGAATTCTTTCGGGGTAATTTATGTTATTATTCTGGTGTAGAAAAAACAAAAAAGTTCTTCATCAGCACATAGCAGATATCTGAATTTAAAATTTTTAGCGCAGAATTTTTTAAAACTCAAATTACTGCATGTTGTAATTTGATTTTAAAAAAAAATATTTTTTTCTCTCTTCACGTCAATAGGAAATATTCTTCCAGATAGGAATATTTCAACCAAAAAAAAAAAAGGTGTATTTTAAACAGCATTGCCATGAAAATATATAATGTTTTTTGAATGAAAAAATAAGAAAGAAGGAAAAAGAAAGAAAGACAAGAAAAGAAAAAGACAGGAGAAAAAGAAAGGAAAGAAGAAAAACAAAAGAAAGAAAGACAGATAGAAATGTTTCTATCCTTTTGGACTCCTGAATCATAAGGTATTTGAAAATTTATGGCTTAATCAGAAACATTGTGTCTAAAAAAAAAAACTTTTGGAAGTAAAACAAAAGTAAAATAAACACGAAAAAATGAAAACATTTATGTATAAATTACTTGATATTTTAATCTAAATTCTTTTTCCCCGAAAAATTAGAATTGAAACGTTCATTTCAACTAATTTTTTACTAATCAATGTACTAAAACTTTTTTAACTTCGAGAAGTAAGGTTTCTGCAGTTTATATAACCTTATCAGATTGAAGCACTATGGCGCTTCAAAAGTTATCCACCACTTCTATCACTCACGCTATGAACAATGTTATAAGCAAGGAAAATTATTTGAATGTTCACCTTTCGCAATTTCCAGAATCCGCTTTTTCATAGAAACGGGGATATCCGGAAAGGAAACATTTAGTTCCTTTTCCTACAGAACAACTCTTTTGCTCGATGAGGTTCAATGATCAACATATCATATTTAAATACGAAAAATGTTAATTTCCATTGTAACATTAATTTTCGGGCTCACGTTGCTTCAAGATGTTTGTAATCAAGGTAAGTAGTTTCCTGGTACTTGCTTTTAGAGTTCTCTGCTTACAAATTAAATACTAAGTAGTAGTTTTTCTTTGGCGAAATAATTTGCAAAAGACTGATTTTTAACTTTTTAGATTGCAAACAATATTTACCAATTTCATAGAATATTTTTTTTTAATTACGTTTTTTTTTTTTTTTTTTTATGGGTTTTTTTTTATTATTTTTTATTTATTTATTTATTTATTTTTTTTTTTTTTTAAAGTTTAACTTTTTATGCGACGCTTTGAAATTGTGATTTGTAACCTTTTTGTGAGACGGAAGTGACGTAGTTGTTATTCATTGTTTCCTGAAACAAAAGTAAATCTTATATATTATTTCTCAAGCTTGTTTTCTATTACCACGCGAGAGCGTTCTTATTATTTTTTTTATATAAAATTCCATGACTTACTCCTCATTTCAAAACTTATCGTGCCGATTGTTGACGAAAAATAGACCCACTAATCAAAAATTGTTTTTTGTATTTAAAAAAACGTGTTTTTGTGTTTTTTATTACATGTTACTTCAATGAATATCATCCGAAAACTAAAGCGCAGTGGAGCAGTTGGATAGAGCGTTGCACTAGAAAAGCAAAAATTGCAGGTTTGATCATGTAATGAATTTCGTCGCTTTTGACTAACTTTTTTTCACCGGAGAATTTTGAGCCAAATTTTATACCGCAAATGTACTGCTGCATTATAACCAGGGTTGCCAGACGTCCCGGATTTCAAGGGACTCCCGTTTTTTGAAAAATTGTCCCGCGTCCCGGGGAACCTTGATGCGGGACGGCTAAAGTCCCGTATTCTGGCTAGAGGCAACATAAAATGAAGTAAAACAAAAAATGTGAAATAGAGTGATAAGAAAACTGATTAAATTATAATATTTCCTTCCTTATTCTGAAGTAATGTTAATGTTCTATTCATTTAGAGCTTTAGAAATTGTTGTTACAATCAATTCAACAAACGTTCGTTGTAAAAGTGGTGTATCTCCTTGTAAATGATTTTACTATGCCTTACTGTAGAAAAAGCCCTTTTCAATTTTTTAGTTATGAAAGAAAGATATGTGTTCAGCTACTATTAGGTCACTAGATTTTTTGAATCAATCAATTTCAATCTTTTGAAATTCTCTTCGCTTTCTTACTAGAAGATTTAGCTAAATGTTGTTTCATTTAGCAAAATTATACGCGTTTTAAAACATGACGATAAGATAAATTTTTACAATGAGCGACAGAAATATTAATTAAATATTCATTGCAATTTGCGATCGCCTGTTTCACTTGAATTTCTGCCTAAAGGTAAAACAAACGTATTCCGTAAAACATAAATTGTTTCTAAGCTTAATGAAATACTAATTTATGTTCGTATATAAGATTTTTTTGTTCTTTATTCCTTTGAAATGAATTTTTTTAAGTTTTGTTGATATTCTGATTCATATAAAAGGTGATGAGATATCAAAAAGTATAATACTTCTTGATTTCTCATCCCCTTTTTAGAGTAATAATTACTCCAAACACGTTTTAGAAATTAATGCAAATCGCATAACATCTCATTCTTTTTTGAGTTCCCCACCCCCCTTCTTTCTCTTATTCAATTAAAATATGCTGCAAAAAAGATTCCTAAAATTATTGTAGATGCATCTATAAAAATTAATTGCTTGGGAAATTGTTTAAATATGTATATATATATATATATATATATATATATATATATATATATATATATATATATATCTTTTAATAGCGTGTAAAAATAAACAGTTCTGCAAGAAAACTGTCAGTGACAAGGCGTAATGATTTAGATTTCCATTTGAAATTTCTTTTAAAGGATTAAGGAATTTTTCTACGGAAGAAATATATTAGTTGCATTGTTTAAAAGGCACTGCAACTTTATTTATTTGTTCATTTACTTTTTACGTATCTATTTCATCAGATAAGAAAGGTATATTTTGGTCTTAGAAATCAGCTTTAGGTGCTAAGAATGTATGTTTGACATACTTTGCACCTTAAAGAATTAAGAGAATATTGATCAGCCGGCTCGTTTATATCGGGAAAACAGGCTAGTTTAGTTCTTTGCAGAACTTCTTGTTCTGATTACTTTTTTTAATTAGAAGCACAGTTATTTAATTATTCATAGTTAAAAACAATTTGATTGTGCTGGTTTTAAAGTAAATCGGTTTGATTTTTTTTTTAATTCCCTCATAGTTTTCACTTGCAATAAAAAAAAAGAATCTGCAATTTTTTTTATAATAATGTTGTTAAAGTCATCGTACGTTTTAGAGTGTAGATATTGTAAAAGTGTGGATGTAGCTGGTTTTGAAGTTAAACTGGTTTTTGGAAGCAATTTTTCACCTGATTGAGAGAGATTCGTTCTAAATCGTATTGGGATCTGAGAGTATAAACCAGGAATTGCCAACTTCTTTGGAAAGAGAGCCAATCTGAAGAAAAACAGCTTTGCGTGCCGCTTTCAATTTTTCCATCATGATGAAAAATTTTAAAAAGTTAAAAAACGACTATTTGTCTGCTGATTATGTGGTTTCCCCCTTAAATAGTATATTTTGTTTTTCACTCAAGTTTGAGTAGTGGATATTTAAAAAAGAATGCGTATAAAAAGGAAACAAATTGAGATTAATCGTTGATAAACATTTTTAAAAGTTAAATTATTGGGTTATGCTTAAAATAGAAACAAATGATATGAAACATTTAATTTAAAATATTAAACAGTCAGTACTTAATGCAGCTTATGAATTTGCACTATTATCAAGTCATTTATTTTAGGATTAGTTTTTGAACGAGCAAACAACATTAGTTATTTTAAATGCATATGAATTAAATTTCAACGGTATTTTAATACTTGTATATTAATAATGGAAATCATTCAAAATTACATTTTAAGCCACACCAACACTCAATAGCTAAATCGTATGAATTTGGATGGTGTAATTTTTTTCGTTGGTACAAATTGCTTGCAATGTTGTAGTTCACAAGAATTGTATGAAAACCTGCTGGCACATGTCATCTTACGAAATATTTATCAGTTTGAAAAACACATCATATAGAGACAATGCAAAAGATTTAGGGTTCAACAAAATTTTTTAACATTCTTTTATTTTCTCAATCAAAAGAAAAAAAAATCAATGGATGTTCACGTGATACTGCTACTGCTCAACCGAGCCATGCTTCGGCGCGCGTGCCGCGGGTTGGTCATCCCTGTATATAGGGGAATTCCAAAAAAAAAAAAACGTTAACAAAATGATGTGGCAGATCAGTCATACAACAAGGGTCAAAAATCGCATTGGAACAGAGAGTCGCAACAGCAATCCAGAGCGAAAATCTTACATAATACAAAAAGAAACAAAATTATTGCAGATACACTGTTAAAACTAATGGTTGCACAAGACACCTTTAACCCTTTAAGCGGTTTGCCCGTACGGTGTACGTGCTACCCGAAATTGGCCTCATCTGGTTTGCCCGTACGGCGTACGGGCATCGATATTTTCAGATTTCCTTTTCTGGTTTTCCCGAACTGTTCGGAAAATTGTAAACCTCAAAATTCACAGTAAGTGTGAGAGAAATTTTTGCATAATTTGTAAACCATTCATTACTGCATGCAGAATGTACTTGAAAAAAGCAAATATTTCTGGATTTTGTGACCAAAATTGTAAAATAAAAAATATTGTAAAAGCATTGAAAACGAAAAAAAAAAAATTTAAAAATTCTTTATATTCTTATTCTGTTAAGTATGGTACTTAATTATATGCAATAAAAAAAATGCCTTTTTTGGAAGCATTTCTGGTAAAGTAATTGACCGCTTAAAGGGTTAAGGTATAAAGCAGTGAGTAACCGCCCCTAAGCAGGCTAAAGCCAATGGCTAAAGCCATTTTTTTGGCTCTCTTTGCTTTATAAGAGGATTTTTGCCTCCAGCTCGACTACTTTTGTATTCCATGCTGATGAGAGCAAAATAAGCTCGAAACAGCTGTCCATAGATCGAAATAGCCGAGTTGGCGGTGTATTGCACCTTAAAGGGTCATACTTTGTAGCACCAGCTGCATTTCCCGACGTTTGCCACTTTACTCCCTATGGCACCCTTGGAAGTGTCATTTGGATCTATGTGTCCCCCTATGGCACCCTATGGGGGACCTATGGCACCCTATGGGGGACCTATGGCACCCTATGGGGGACCTATGGCACCCTATGGGGGACCTATGGCACCCTATGGGGGACCTATGGCACCCTATGGGGGACCTATGGAACTCCAATTAGATATGGGGTGCCATAGGAAGTCAAGTGGCTCACTGCAGGGAGTGCCGCTGGTCTGGGGCTACAGCGTTTCACTCTTAAAGGTGTCTTATGGAACCTGTAGTTTTAACAGTGTACTTGTATTAATAATTTCTCACTCTCATGTGACTAATCCAAGTCAAATTCTCAGAACCTACAAGAGAAGATCAAAGCTTCGGCCACATGCATAGAGGCACGTCAGTGGTGTCCAGAACACATCCTGCTGCCACACAACTATTCTTTTTACCAAATTTTCTGGCGTTGCAACAGGTGTTTCAATCAGAAATCCTTTTAAAAATTTACAAAAAAAAAAATCCACGGGAGATATGTTTGGTGATCGTCGTGGCCATGTGATTGGTTCACATGGACTATGGTTCTAGAGGAGGCAGTGGTCTACAGGCGTCTTTGACCCTCTGCTCCGATACGATTTTTTATCCTTCTTGTATGACTGAAATCAGTCCCTGATTTAAAGAGTAATTAAGAATTTTTCACTAAAACATTCACCATGACTAAAACATGTAAATTACATTATTTTAAAGAATTGCAAAATCAATCTTTTTTAAACAATATTTAAAAAGGTTAAAAGTTCAACATTAAGAAAGCCGCACGTGCCTTTCTGGCGGTGACTCAACAACATCCTCTCTCGTCTCCTTGTCTCATATTTCTTGACCTTCACGGCGTCACTTTTTCTCGAGCCGCAAAATCTCATCAGCAGATGAAAGGCCCTTCATCAAAACAAGATGAAATTCTCATCGGCAGATGTACGGATTCCAATCAATTTTCATAGGAAAATTTTCCAATATGTCTTATCGACAATAGTGGAATCCGATCATCATTATCCGATGAGTTTTGCAACTTATATGATGAGATTTGGAGCAATGAGGATATCATTTCCGATGAAAAGAAGCTCATCGGAAACCGTTCTCGGATACTAATCGAAACAACATCGTGCGTTACGGGATGATTTTACGAGAAATCCGATGAAAGGCCAAGAAAATGTCCGATGAGTTTATGCTTCTTGGGTCAGTTCGTTTCACTTTGTTCAATATAAGCATAATCTTTCAGGTCTCCACAACTGAAATACCACATAATTTTGTGAACTTTTTTTAAAAAATCACCCTGTAGACAATGAAGTATCAAATTATAAAATAAATCTATCATTGAATAATTCATAGATACTAAAAGCATTCCCTCTCCGTAGGCATCCGCCTCCCGCGCGGGCAGACGTGGTCCCGCCCCACCGACCCCCTGCGGTGCGAGGGGCCCGCCCAGTGCACGCCCCGCAGGGAGTGCGTCGACGTCCAGATGCGGGCCGACCGGGCGGTGCGTTGCGGACGGAGGCGCAAGATGTTCTGCTGCCTATCCCAGCGCGGATGGAATACTCCCGTCACGATTGCGGCGCCAGCAAAGCCAGACTTCGAACTGCTGGGGCCGCAGAATATGGGAAGTAAGAAGACTCGAGTTCCTGTTTCATTTTTTAGCCTACTGTAAAAAACTGACGCGCTACATCCAGGCAAAGCCAGAAACTGACGAATCCGAAACACGTTTCATATTTATTACACAGAGACGATTTCACACTGTATTTTAGATTTTTAAGAAACTGTTTAAGTTGTTTAAATCGAGTCCTGCAGCTGTAGTAAGCGAGTAACAACGACAACGCAGCAATCAAGGAAAGATTAAAAATGGCTCGTCGTTGCGACGGCTCGTACGTTGTCATTGGGACTCCTGTATTATGTCTAGAGAACGCAAATTTCAACAACGACTTTAATTCTTTTTTAGGAACTGAAATGCAGTGTGAAACGGTCATTAGTGCAATAAATTTGTCACCTGTTTCGTATCCATCTGTTTCTGCCTTCGTGTGAATGAATCGTGACAGCATTGCGTTTGCGACCATATGTCCTCAGGTCATTCGTGCTTGTTATCATGTTGTCTACCGCCCCTCCAAGTTTGTAAATATTATTATGTGACACCATATATATACAATATGAAAATATTATTTTACCCTTTTTACCGCCAGTCTTCTTTGTCTTAGCTTCCTTCTTTATCAGTACCGACTTCAATACACAAGTTGCTTCAAATCTAGAGAAACCTTTCGTGTTACTAATGAATACATTATAACGCGTTTTGAAAATATGGTTGAAGCAATTAAAAAAGCACATTGAACATTCCAAATTAAGTAGTATAATCAAGTTTTTTGTTTTTTTGTGCATTGTTCCAATTGCATCAGACATCAAAGTAACCTTTATGTTAATAAGGGAAATTATGTAAAAGCATTATCCAATTTAATGCATGAAAAAATTCAATAAATACAGTAGTTTTTATTGAACAGTAGTTTACAGTAGTACAGTGTAATAGTTTTTTTTTTTTTTTTTTTTTTTTGTGGTTCAGTTCAAATAATAAATGGATCCTTTTTGATTCTTTTTCTTCTTGCTTTAGCTTGTGGTGTCCCTGCGGTGCAAAAAACCTTTGGTGCTTTCGTCATGAACGGAGAAAAAGTGGAACAAGGTGCTTTTCCGTGGATGGTAATATTGATCATTGTATATCTGCATACGCACGCACATACACACAGACACACATATATGTTGTATATGCGCATATAGAGACAGTGATTCAGAAATATTAATTAAAAGTTAACCTGTGGATTAGGATCATGATAACTAGCAAAAATGATGCTGGAACATACAGTCTCAATCTCAGAGTTGACGCGCTACACTATAAAAAATAGATCTTGCTTTTATAGTATAAAACAGCTTCTACTCCACGGTCTATGATTGAATTAATTTAGGAAGACGAATGAGAGCAAAACTCTGAAAGTAATTTATTTATTAATTTCTGATTAGTTACGCTATGGAGTTAAAAACCATTAAATTAGTTTATGAACGCCAAATAAGGCCAGCCTAATGATTGGAGCGGATGTCTTTCTTAATTATAATTCAATCGACTCCAAATTTTGCACATTCATCAAATGACGTATAAAATTTAAGAAAAAACATTCCATGTGAGAATTTTAGTTCACATTATATGTTTGTCAGCAGTTTAACCAAAAAAAAAAAAACGGTGAAATGGCCTTAATAGGAGAGCGGGTAGGAAAAAATGTCGACTCTGAAAAAACGCCAAAAAGTACTACAAAAGTTTAAACAATTGAAAACTTATTTACTTCCAACATGAAAACATATGAAGCATTTGAGGAACTCAAAAACATTGTCAGTAATTTCATATTTATTGCAATGGAAAGAATAAAGCCCTCTCGTCACATTCGGAACTCTGATAAATCGTTATTTTTTTGTTTTTTGTCATAGTTTGTGCACTGCAGTAAACGAATCGGTGAGTGTATAAACAAAGTAAATCCAGAACTTCAAATTGTTCAGGAGAGAAAAAAAACGTCTTAATTCTAGCATTTTGTTTCTACGGTCAGCGTTCAAATAACAGGTCCCGTATCTTTCGAATTAGTAACCTGACTGACGGGATTTTTGACTTCAACACGCATCTTGCCTTCCACAGCTTGTTTCCACAAAAAACGAATTTTCGAATTTTCGTGACTGATGTTGTTTTTGCACTTACCGTTTCAAATGCAACACAGAATCATATACTTCGAGCCATCCTTCGATGTTTTAAAAAGGACGCCAGAGTTCTATTAATGACAATCATGGTCTTATTGGGCTACAATCTACTTTTCTAGAGTTACTAAACTTGAAGAAAAATGCAGTGCACAGCGATTTGTCCTTTTGAATTCGGAAACTGCGTAAATTAGGCTTTCTAGGACAATTTACTTTTTCATTACAAGTAATCTAGTGAATCATGAAGAAATAGAATATTCTGCAAAAGTAAGATCAGGCAATTTTGACAAGACATTTTTGTAATAACTTTTGCAAACATATTTGCCTGTTGGTGGCAGACAGCTTCTTGTGTTGATAACGTCTTATCATCAGATAGGCTTTCTGATAATAAAACTACATTCTAAGCTGATTGTAGCTGCATTTCATACAGAAATGGGGGTTTGACTTTAATGGTCCACACGGCTCTATTTGGAGCACTTACCTTACTTAATTACAGTAAACCTCAGGTGGATCATGAAACTAGTTTTTTTTTAAACCTTCGTTTCGTTGCAGGTAGCTGTGATGATAAGAGAGGATGATGGAAAGTTCTCACCTTGGTGCACAGGCTTTCTGATCGACAGTCGACACGTCTTATCGGCAGCCCACTGTTTTGATAAAAATGAGTAAGAAGACACTTAACAATATTATTCATTCCAAAAACGGGAAACTTTCGATGTGCGTAAAACAGTTTTGAAACGTAATGATTTAATTACTGTATTTGAAAAAAAAAATGCTTCTGTTTGTGTTGTATTAAATACTAAGTCAAATTCAGTTTACACCATATAAATCGCATAGCATTCAATTTAATAAAAAATAAATTTACTTGTTCGATTAAAAAAATACAATTTTATTAAAGTCAATTTGTAAATGCTCCCATGCACATTTTTAACAACAACATGAACAACTTATATCGAGTGGGAGATAATACAACGCACCGTGAAATGAATTCTTGTTTTCAAGCAATGAGAATTTTTTTCTTTTGCCTCTTGGAAATAGCGACAATAGATTTCAACAAAAAGCTGTCAAATACAGTTTTACTACTTATATTGAAACATTTACCTTGATATATTACAGTTAAATACGCTTTCGCTATCCCCTAGTAAATTTAGAAAGTTTAAAAATATTAGGAGAAACTAGAAGGTTTGTCTCACTCTATCGAGTTCATGTTCCAACATTGATTTAACTGATGAAAACCTAAGTATAGTTTGAAGTGAAACAGAAGTTGTTCTATGTTTTGACGCGAACATAGAACATAGTTTGACTGAAAGAGCGATTTTTTTTTTTTTTTTGAGTACGATAGAGTTTGTGTGGATCTTAAAAACTATATGGAACTCAAATTACGTAACCTATTTTAGCAGATTTTAAATACAATCTGAGCCACTATTTACGCAGTTGGTTAACGATGTCAGGGTTGGAATACAAGGAAACAAAACTCAATGATTAAAAAATATATCTGTTGCCATTTTCTGTTTTTTAACAAATAAAATTCTTGTAATTCTTTCAGGACATAAAAAAAGCTTTTGAAAATATTTTTAATTTTCCCTCTTCATTCTTCTTTTGCTATTTAGAAATTTTACTAATCTTGATTAGTAAAATTTCTTTACAAAACTTTTCCGTGCTTTCTAGGTTATCTAGAAAAAAATTACATGTATTTATATTTTTATGACTTCTGAACACGCGAAGTTCATTTTAATATGAGGTTGCCAATTAGGGTTAGCGGGAGTCAACTTTTAACTTAACAATAATTCTTTGTAAGAAGACGGAATAATTTTCGAAATGAATTAATCCTTAAAATAAATTAGTTCGCGTAGCTAATCTCAATAACAGATAAGCCAATAACAGAGAAACAATGCCACTAACGAGGAACTTTATATTACGCAGAAGAGGACTTTATTCTACCCGCATTGGGGACATCTACCATGCCCAAGGAACCAGATACGACGTTGTGAACGTTGTTAAACATGAGGGATACAGGCCTCGTTTTTACTACGACGACATTGCAATGCTCACGCTCGACAGGGACGTGAAGTTTCCAGGCTTCAACCCCGTGTGCTTGCCGAACGAACAGATGGCGAGGCGAAATTTGGAAACACAAGGTACCACTGTTGCTGGATGGGGAGCCGCAAGAGCAGGTAACACCAAATATTTACAATTCTTGTAATTTTTTTTAATCATAATTTTCTTCAATTTTTTTTTAATTTTATTTAATCTTTGTGTTATTTATTTTTTTATTAAATAATTATTTTTGATTTTATTTATTTTTTGTGCATTATCACGAACGATATTTTTTTCTTTCCCTTCCTTCTTTTTAATTTTTTCATGATATTTTCATCAGGTTCTAAATATGTGTACATTCTAATTTGCATCGGCCCGTCTTCATGTACTGCCCCCCCCCCTTTCCCTCTTCTTGTATACTCTATGCTTGTAAATATTTGCAACCTTCCACTGTAAAATGTTCTACTGGCCTAATCCACAATGTTTTAGTACTGTTAACTCCGACTATATGGAGTAAATGTCCTAGTTTAAATTATTCACCATATAATGGTGACCCACCCAGACAGGAACTGTGATCCCTCGAGGAGTGAAGTGAAGCAGAAGTTATTCCAATACTCAAGAACACACACACCAATACTTAAGGACAATGTGATTTGAAAATAACCGAATATTTTGGTGATAGAATAAAATAAGCGTGCAATATGTTTTAAAGCTAATATTTATCCAAAATAGGGCCCCGTTGAACTCATTACATCGTTTTGAACGGACGTTCAATGTTGACCACAGCTGATTGAATAGTTAGAACGGCATCGTTACTTTCTCCTTTCATTGCAGTTTTCAGTTTCGGGAACAGAAAATAAACACACGGTGAAAGATCACGCTAATACGGAGGATCATCGAAGACAAAAATGCCTTTTCTAATCTCGAAACTGAAAACTGCAATGAAAGAAGCATTCAAGGTTGATGTTACAGCTATTCAATCAACCTTGGCACAAGTGCCAAAGAACATTCCCAAAATCGAATTAAAAAGTCTTTGGATAAATTTGGTTAATCGTTTAAAGCGTTATATGGAGTTAAATGGATCCTATTTTGAGTAAATATAAGCTGTACAACATATTACCACGCTTATTTTATTATATTTCTAAAAAGTTCAATTATTTTTTAATCCCACTGTGTACATGTAAGAAATTGAAGGGTCAGGGGGGGGGGGAAACCACGGTAGTCACATTTGATTCACTTTGAGAAAAACGAAATTTAAACTTTACGAACTCATAAACTTCCCCAATATACTTGTTCTAAAATGACAATAATACATGGACTACAGTGTTTTTTCACGAATATTGCGTATACTAAACGAAATTACACTTATTTTTCTAACAGGTGGTAGCATCAGTTTAAATTCAACAAAAAGTGGACTACCGTGGTTTTTCCCCCTGACCCTTCAATTGTATATATTGGGGTAATTGAAGGGGCAAGTTGATAAAGATGATATGTGACATTTGAATTTCGTCGATTTACTCAAATTCAGCTTAATGTGTGTTCAATTGTGTTACCTCACAAACACAATTAAAGGGGCAAGTGAATAAAGGAGATATGTGGCAATTTTTTTAATTTCTAGAAAAAGCTTTCAAAAAATAAATTATTACCTTATCCCCTTCATCCATGGTAAAAAGTATGTTATTCAACAATTTTCACATATCACCTTTATTCACTTGCCCCTTTAATTTGAAATTTAATTTTTTTTCTTTGATGGGGACCAACATCTGACGAATTTAATAATCTCCTTGAAGCAATGTCCATTTATAAGTCTTTTTCTTTTGTACAGGTGGCATGATGAGTGATGTGTTGATGCGACTGTCTTCCATACCAGTGATTTCCAACAGAGAATGTAACAGGACATTCCGGGAGCGACTGACAGGATTCAGGGATCAATTTCCAAGAGGCGTCACAGCTGGTTTCTTATGTGCCGGATTCCCTCAGGGGGGCAAAGACAGCTGCAACGTAAGCTTCTTGCTTCTTAAATAACATTTAATCGTGCTAGAAAAGAAATAGCTCTGTATTTCTGGGCAAAACGTACGAAAATGCACTTATACCTTGAAACTAAAAAAATAGTCAAAACTAACTGGGTGGCTGGCTTAATACATTTGCAAGGGTGTGACATTTTTACGCATATCTTTGCACTTCATTTCCTGAATTTTAAACATCGTATTTTAATTATGATTCATTCTCACATAAGAAGACATCATTCATCATAATAAGAAGTATGAACTTCCTAAAAAAAAGTCAATTCAAGAATAATCATTTGTGAACCATTTTTTAACAAACTTTTGTTGACTTTTTAAAAAATATTATTGCTCATTATAGAGTCATGTATTGTATTCTACAACCACTTCATTTAACTAATTGACGTACTACTTTCCTAAGCATTAGTTGATTGGTTATTTAGAAAAAAATCCAAACCGTTTAAAAATCTAAACTATCTATGATCCCAGTTAGTTCAGATTTTTGACGTTCTTCTGTAATTCAAAGAACTATCTCCGATTCTAATAAGAACAAAATCATAACCATTTACGAAACCCGATGAAAGTGATCAGTTAATTGTTTTATCTCAGTTGGCCACGTGGTCCTAGAGGTAGAGCATTATCCTGGTAAGCAAGTGGTCGCGGTTCGTGTCCCACCTTGCCCATGGATGTTATTTCATCCTCTCTGTGCCGTAAATCTGTCCTGTGTTTTTCAATAGGCAAGGCGCATAGTACGCAGTCCTTATGTATATTGAAGTTGATGGCTTCCGAATTAAAAAAAAAAAAAACTTTTATCTCTCTTTGCAGGGAGATTCTGGAGGTCCGCTCATGATCCGTGATAATGGCCGATGGGTGGTGGTGGCCATCGTGTCTTTCGGATATGACTGTGGAAGGCCCGGATTTCCAGGAGGATATACACGAATCTCACATTACCTGAACTGGATTAGGAGGCACATGAGCTCATGAACCTTGCTTGGCGGCGGCGATTGGTCTTTCAGTGAAACGAAGCGTTTTAAACTCGCGAGTTTCATCATTTTTCGAAATAAATGGTTGGAAAGGAAAAATGTTGTAGAACTGTATTTTTTCTAAGCAGAAATCCATCAATAAACACAGGAGGAGATATAGTGACGTTCTGGTAAGTTGACCTCCGACATTGACAATGTTTACCTCTTTTTCGGGTACACTGTAAAAAATGAATGTTGTTTTTATAGTAGAATACCACTAATTTCTGTAGTAATAAACTGTAAAAGTTGCTAATTTTACAATAATGAACTGTAAAATTGCTAATTTTACAATAATGAACTGCAAAAGTTGCTAATTTTACAATAATGAACTGTAAAATTGCTAATTTTACAATAATGAACTGTAAAACTGCCAATTTTACAATAATGAACTGTAAAATTTTACAATAATGAACTGTAAAATTTTACAATAATGAACTGAAATAATGAACTTAATGTAATTTTACAATAATGAACTGTAAAATTGCTAATTTTACAGTAATGAACTGTAAAATTAGCAATTTGACAGTTTATTACTGTGCATTTTAGTTTTGAATTGGAAATCGGCTGCCAGTATTATGTTATGGAAACAACAGTTCATTATGCAGTGTAACAGGATGGGTAATTGGCTCTGAATTGAGTTTGGTTACTTTTGAAATAGCTTTAAGTTTCCCAACTCAAAACCGCTTCAATTACCCTCTCCTATAATCCGAAAAAAATACAAATATTGTCATCGTCAGAGACTTAGCAGAGCAGATCTATACGAACACAAAAATTCTACATGTTCCTATCGACAACTCAGAACAACAATAAGACGTCTATGCCTAAAAACAACAGTAAAATGTTCTGTTGTTCTAAAACAACGTTAAAAGTCAGATATGGCCAGCCAGCGGCACGCGTGCCATAGTGTGTGTCACTGATGAATTTTGAAAATGTTTAAAATCTTAATAGTAATTAACTTACGTTTAACTAATAAGATAATGACTTCAAAATATGGTCAATGTAATAGTTTCATTTTTTAGAAATTTCAATTTTATATTCAAGAGCACTTTTTTAAACTTCGTTATGCACTTTTTCTTCGAAGTCTCCCCAGTAAAATTAACCCATTTATGCCCAGTAGCTTAAAAACAAGACGCTTGTTAGTTACTGCATACAAAAACCTGTAATGGGTATATCATTTTACTCAAGCTGTTTCCCACAAGTTAAATAGTCCTTCTTCTTGAGAAAACCAGTTAGAGGCACTATTTGAACAAAGGTTTTATTTATTGAACATAAGAGTTTATTTATATTATTAAGTTTTTTTTTGCGAACTTATTTTTCAGAAAATTAAACTATTTTAAAATGAATTGCTTAAAATTGATCAGAGATGCCTTCTGTAATGTTACTTTGCAAAAGTAAAGTCAAGTAAGGTCGTATTTTGCTCACATATCAGCAAAATTATCCCATAAACAGGACGTTAAATAACTTAATAAATATGGCAACGACGAACTATTTTCAGCCTAAAATGTATGTATACCATTCCAAGTAAAAATTTTATGCAGATAAAAATTGAAAAAAGTTGTTAAAAAAACTTGGGCATAAATGGGTTAAAACCATAATGCAAATTGTTGCATCTGCAAATTATTGTAATACAAATTGTGATACATGTTGTAACATTGAAACTTTCATCTGCACCAGGGCTAAAATTTAAAGAATACGATTAAGATTTCTCAATTTGCACTGATTTTCTGAAAGTGGAAAATAATTTATTCAAACAATGAGAAAATATTATAGAATTATGAGGGCAACACCATTCTTCTAATATTTAGCAGAAATCGTATGAAAGTAGTAAATAAAGTGCGAAGAGAAAAACGTATTATTACAAATGCACTTTAATTTAACTACTAGAAGCACTTGGAGTTTTAATGTTTCGCAATATACGAGTTTGAAAGTTTGCACATAAGTGCACCATTAAATTCTGGAAGCAGATATCTTTATGCAATCTAAAAAATTGAAAGAACAGTTCTTTCTCCAATGCTACTTCTTATCTTCTAATTAAAAACCGGATTACAAGTGATCAGAATTTCCGCATGTTATTTATATACAATAATAATGCATTAAAAGCAAAGAAACACAACAAACCTTCAAACACTTAAAAATAATAGAGACGCGAATATCAAATAAAGTCCACATTTAGGAGTCAAACATGGTACAATTTCATTGGATCGCTAAGAAAAGAAAGAGGAACTTCAACCTCTGTGAAAGACTAGCAATAATAATAACAATAATAATAATCATTATTATAATTATTATTATTCTTATCATTATTATTATAAATAAAACGACAATATCAGCCAACAGAAGCTATGATTTTATTATGGATAATTGAATCACACATGAGCTCATAATGTTGAAGTTATATTGAAACAACAGATCGAATTTAATTTCAGTTAATACAAATAAACTCTGTACCTCAGAGCCTGGCTGAGATAAGTCCAAAGATGTAAGGTTTCACTTTTTTACAGCATTGTGCGTAGAATATTATTCCACGTCGACCCATGAGAACGTCATCCTACAAAAGAAGTTCCTTCACAATTATTTAGCCACGTTGAAAAAGAGCGAGTCTCATCTTTTTGCTTGCATTCGGCACTCACTTTCGTGTTCTACTGAAAAGTTACGAAAATGGACTTACGTTAGTCTGGTTCTGAGCTACAGAACTTTTTAAAGTTTTTAATTACAATCCTACAATATACTTAAACAAAGCTAAGATACATTATAAAATATCACAACATTGATATGAATTGCAATAAATGAATATAAAAGGGATTTTAAGAATTGTAGACAATTTAAATTAAAATTATTCATAATAAAGCATTAGCATTAAGTTTCAAGTGGATAAGAAATCAAAGAAATTCAAGAAATACAAAAATTAAAAGCAGGTGTTTAAGTTTAACTTTTTACAGTTCAAGTTTAACTTAAGTTTCATTCAATCATCTACGGAACGGAAAGTCCTGTCGAGTTGTTACTTGTGTTATTTAATTCAGCTCACTAGAACCATATTAAATGAATATAAAGTTACCGAATTTCGGGGAGTAACTCTCTCAATTAATGAAACCCTATTTTACGTCGTTTTGTATTCAGTTACTACGTCCCATAAGCTTCTATAACAATAACAGCAATAATAACAATAATAGTAATAAATAATGTAACTGAATAATACAAAACATCAAAACATTTACGCTTGCCAAAATATAGATACAAATATTTCATTCTTTGAACAAGTACTATTATGCTTTTTACTTACTCAATTTCGTACAGACCTGATTTCCAAAACAGGTTCAATTTTTTTCCATAAGCACATTCAGTACAGCAACCTTCTTCAATCATTTCTACACTGCAAAAAATGAACTGTTGTTTTTACAGTATAATAGAGACAACCGAGGTTCCAATTTAAAACTGTAAAATGCACAGTAATAAACAGTAAAACTAGCAATTTTACAGTTCCTTACCGTAAATTTATTCAATTTTACAGTTTATTGCCGTAAATTTTAGCTGTATTGTACGATAAAAACAACAGTGTAATATAGGCAGCAGAGGTTCCAGTTTCAAATTGTAAAAAGCCGGTAATAAACTAAAGATAGCAATTTTAGTTTATTACTGTAAAGTTAGAAATTTTACAGTTTAGTACTGTAAGATTATCAATTTTTACAGTTTATTACTGCAAAATTAGCTGTATTATACTGTAAAAACAACATTCATTTTTTAGTGTAGGGATGGCTGCCTTGCATGAGCATATTGAACAAAAGAAATCGCAGAAAAGTACAAGAAGGTAGTGCATTCCAGCAACTATAACACTAGTTGGGATTATTAATTAGTATAGGAAACGATGGGATAGTAAATGATGCTAAAAGTTGCCCGATTAGACAGAAACAACGGTATATTGGTTCATCAGAAGAATGAAAACAACATTCATTTTTTAGTGTAGGGATGGCTGCCTTGCATGAGCATATTGAACAAAAGAAATCGCAGAAAAGTACAAGAAGGTAGAGCATTCCAGCAACTATAACACTAGTTGGGATTATTAATTAGTATAGGAAACGATGGGATAGTAAATGATGCTAAAAGTTGCCCAATTAGACGGAAACAACGGCATATTGGTTCATCAGAAAAATGAAAGCTTCAATAGTACTATAAGTGTAGCGTTGGAATATTTTTTTGATGGATTTATTTTCGACTGCTTTAGAATATTTTACACTAAAACTGACTATTTGCTTTATGGAGTTAACATCAAGCATGTTCAAATAGTTTGTAAAAATGTTTTTGCGATATCTCTTCATTTTTCTTGGGACGTTCAATTAAAATTTTAAGTATTATGTCTATCAAAATTAAATTAAAATATAACATATTATTTTAAGTTATATTACTTACTTTAAAGATATTCTTCTTCTTTTTTTTTCATCAAGAGTTTTTTCTAACTTACTTAAAGTAAACCTTTTGATTCGGTATTTATAATGGCTTTAATTTTCTCCGTCGGAGCTAACATGCTAACTTTTTGTATAATTATTTAAAATTGGACGAAAAATTGCTCAAATTACAAGCATGAGATTTTTTGAAATAAAAAAAAATATTTTGCTCGAATAGAACTATTCCCTCAAAAGATATGTGGAGGAAGGATAGACAGACCGACACAGGCACACTTGTAAAAATGGATCTATACTCTTTAAGTACGAAAACAATTCAATCATTTTTCAGGAAGTTAATAGGTAAACAGAATTGATATTTTTTTAAACAATAACAATGTAAAAAATACCGCACGTAATAAAATCTCAAGTTAGATTTTACTCCATGGTTTATCTATGATGCCATTGTGTAAATAACAGTTGCAATACATTTTTCACATCCTAAACAAATATAATTCACGCATGAGGATATGAAATAGTGAATAATAAAAAATAATTTGGATCACGCCGAAAAATTTGACAAAAATAAATACCTTATACTAACGAGAGATTGAAGGGTACGATTTAGAAAAATACTAATTATTTTGCAGGACAGTGACACATTTGATTTACTATTTTTTTTAATTTAATAGTAACATTTAAAAACACATGACATACTTTTAAAATTTGACAGCTGAAATGAGCAACTTATGCCAACCTCTTTAACATCATTAGAATCCCCTAATATTTTTAAAAAAATTATTAAAGATAGTTAATTTCTTATGTATTAACTAACACAAATTATTTTTAAACAAGATGAAACTTAAAAATTAAACTATTTTGCAAAATCCCTGACAAAAAACTCATTTTGGCTCAAGAAATACTACAAGAATCATCAATACTTATACAGAAACATGGAACATAGAAAACGTCAAAGAAGAATCTATGATTGGCGATTTCTGAGCTTTCGCCAAAGCGTAGGGTCAAGGTTGGCTTGCATTTTCGCCTCGGGTTTTTCCTCCTTTGACCGAATTTCGTTTGTTTGCAGGTAAGATTAGTAAAATATTTTCTCTTTTTCCTCGATGTTTTTGCTTTATAATGCCCCCTTTTTTAAAAGTATTTTCAACAAATACTTAATGTACTTTTTATAAGATATCTAGAACTAATTAACTGTTATAGCACAAAAATAGCGGCAAGCCTTTTCGATGAAAGTGTTCCGCTTGGCTATTTCAGGACGAGTTGTTGTTTCGTGACGTGTTTAGAATTATTTTATTATTGCGATGATTGGTGCCAATTGTGGTAGAAGAGTTATTCTACATTTTGTCATTGGGGTCCGTCTATCTAATAAATGAAGCATTGTTTCAGTATTAGCATAATGTGATCGCGATCTATAATATAAATATTCGATCGCGCGTTGAGTCATTGCTCCTCTTATATTCCTAAGGGCGCTTTTACACTTGACGACACGGCAACGACGAAAGTCGGACAGTAATACAGCAACGATAAGTACCGTGTCGTGTCGTTTATAGCACTGCTTTTCCACTCAAACGATATCGTTTCTCCGAACGGGTCATTTTCCATCGCATTTCATTTCGAGATAGCACTGTGCTCACACGTATATTATTATGGCTCCTCCATTTATCAGATTACGACTGTTATATTTACTTTACTTCCAGAAAAAGAAAACAAATGAAAAATACGATATTGAGTGCATGATATTCACAACTTTATTACATTCTCACTCACCTTGTTTACTAAGAACGAAACGCATACTATCTGCTGGAATTGCAGAGCGATAAATGGCGGATCTAACTCCCAAAAGTTTGCCATAGAACTTTTTAAAATTAAGTCCACAGTTCGCCATGATATAAGTTGGTCGTCGCAATATAATTTTGTTTTGTTTTCGTAATTGTAGTGCTCTTTAGTACTAAGCGAGTGTATCCCCATTTCGTTATAATGAAGAGAATTCGTTAACAAATATGTTTCGTTGTCAATCGTCTCTTCGTTGACACCATCGCTTCTTTGCGAATAGATTCGCCATTTATCCCTCGGCGGCGCCAACACTGTCAGAATGAAAACTTGAGTTTTTTTTTTTTTTTTTTGTTGCATTAAAAATCGTCTGAGCAACAATAATGAAACAAAATATCAACTAAAATGAATAAAATTGTTTTATTGCTACATCTTTTGTTTATCGTCTGCAAATTGAAGCTTATATTTATTAATAAAGAGATGTCGAATTTAAACGCAATTGCTATATAGTTCGAAGAAAGTAAACAGATGGATGAGTATCGTCCCGATTTTAAAGGAGAGACGGATGCCATCCGACACGAATGGGACGACAAACGACAGCGTTCGGTCGGAGACGGCAGAATCGTCCTGGAATCGGGAGATGGAAAAGCGCATAGCATATTTTAATGCATTTTGCGTGCTCCAATGTCGGATGACGACAATCGCTTACGATTTATCGTTGCCGTGTCGGTAAGTGTAAAAGCGCCCTAAATCTGAATAATTTCAGTTGTCCACGAATCACGTGTGAGAGATGTCTGTGGATTAAATTTGTTTCATATTTCCACTAACTTTGAAATATATTCAGTGCATTTGAGCAGGTATTCACAATCGCTAAAGCGTTGGATGTTTAACAGTGTGAATAAAAAAAGGGGGGGGGGTATCTATGAAACAATTTCGCTCATTCACAGTATATGTAATAACATTTTTTAAACATTTTCTACGTTAATTTTGTGTTTACTTTTCATAGTTCTCTATGATTTTCTCAAATGTTTATTGCTTATAGTGAGAACATTAACTTCAAGTCTGAACGTTCAAATGGGTGATTGCAAATCAATTATGCTAAAAATGTTGCTCATTATGTAAGAGTTCTTTAATATATATTTAAGTTTTTTTAGATTAAAGAAATTTCACCGACCCACAAAGTTTTTCCGGTCAAAGGTTAAAAGAAGTTGAGAAAAACTGTGTTAGTATACAACTGGTTTTATTTATTTTTTAATTATCGGGTTATGTTTTTTCAATTTCCAGTGAAAGGTAAAATTATTGCAAAAACAGTAGAACAAAGATCAAAAGATACGAATCCTTTACCAAAGAGCACGATAGCTTCCTAACAGGCCCGTCATTTGGGGGGGGGGGGTCAATTGCCCCCCCCCCCCTGGCTTTGAGAAATTAATGTACTCACATATAAGTGGGCGTGGTTTTTTAACCGACTTCAACAAAGGAGGAGGTTCTCAATTCAAAGCGTATGTGTTTTTTTTTTGTTTGTTCGCATATAACTTATGATCTACTGAACCGATTTGGACGATTTTTTTTAATCGATAGGAGATGGTGTAACTTAGGTACCATTTACTCATATGACGATATTGGTTTACTAGAAAAAAAGTTATTATGGAAAACAGTAAATTTCATGTCATTTCCCCATTAAATGATTAAATTTTCAATCCATTGTTGCAAAAATTTTTTGCCTCGCAACAGCAATATTAATAGTAATCATGATGAAAAATTTGAACCAAGGCTTAACTAAATCTAACATGAAACTCATTAGCGGTAACGTACGTAGTATGTGTTAAAATCTTATGAACAACGAGAAACTAAAATTGCTTTGAAATATAAATTAGTTGACAAACAGTTGATATTTAAATGGCTTTGATTAAGCTAGTACACAAATAAATGCCAGAGAGTAACAAAGATTATTTTTAGTGTCAATCGTTTATAATTTTAGACGCGTTGATAGTTTCTTCCTTTTTTTTTCAGTTTATTTTATGGAGCATTTACTTAAGAAAATTAGGTGAAGTTACGTAATGGAAAGATTACCTTATTTCATAAGTATACTTACACTAAAAAGAATAAAATAAAATAATTTTGGAAAAAAATAGAACCGACTTCAGTTGGAAATTGCTCTAAAAAGTAAAAAATAATTTTTTTCTTTGAACACCATCGAAACTACTTTTAAACATAAGTTTTGAAGTCGGCGCAAAAACGATAGGTCAAATGATATTTAACCATATTTTGCCAACATTTTTCAGAGAAACCATTGAAAATTAAAAGCAGAATATTTGTACCATTACACGAATGTGTGGTAATGAATGAAATGTATGCGAATGCTTTTAAAGAACCTGGATCCATTAAAATGTATATAGTTGAATCATAGTTGCGTATGATTCTATACATTGTTTTTGCGCCGACTTCAAAACTTATGTTTAAAAGTAGTTTTGATGGTGTTCAAAGAAAAAAATTATTTTTTACTTTTTAGAGCAATTTCCAACTGAAGTCGGTTCTATTTTTTTCCAAAATTATTTTATGTTGTTTTCTGGTGAAGTTGTATTGTGTTTTTACCCTTTGCCACCCCCCCCCTGGAAAAACTTGAAATGACGTCCCTGTTCCTAATATATTGACACTTCTCTGTGAAGATCCTCACAGAGGAGTAATTAGTGCAATAATTTCTCCAAAACAACATAATAGAAAAGCTGCATCTGTTATGTTCTTACATTATAGTGAATTAAAGATTTTCAAGGATTAATTGCATTTATACCCAGTGATTCAAGCTTGCAGGCACCCCTGCGTGTTGAAATTGTTTTGTAATTTTGTATTTCTGAATACACTAAGTGCTTTACTATTCATTTTTTTTAAGTAGGGTGAGTTCTGGTAAGTGCGTCCACGGGGTAAGTGCGTCCACTGGGAATTATATGAACACTGTCCTGAAATGGCTTCTGCAACACATCGACTATGTTAGATAACCGTCTAATGATAATTTCAATAGGTAGAATTCAGGCCTGGATTCAATAGACGAAACACAATCAGAGACAACTTAAATGTCGTTAAAAAAACTCTAAAGTAAAGAATGAGAAAGTTTTGTTTCAGTTTCTCTTGAAGTCATACCAAGCAATTGAAGTCAAGAAATGCAAGTTGTTTCTTTTGAGTAATAGCTACTAATAACATACATGGGGTATTTTGATCAAATACTCTAAATAAAATTTGTTTATATGACGGTACGCACTTTCCCTTTCTTTAAAATAAGGTGGGGGTAAGTGCGTACCATTATGATGGGGCAAGTGCGTACCTCTATCATGAGGCATATACGTACCATTATGATGAGGCAAGTGTGTACCATTACGTGGAAAATCCGATTCTCGTAATTCACCTTTAATTTTGCTTATAACTTTTATAAGCCGATTATAAATCCGACGTCATTTCCATCAAGTATTTATATTTACATTGAATGCAGCATAAGATTTCAATTTTATTCATTACCTCTGAAATATATAGGCTTTTATATATCAGTTAGTAAATTTTTCGTTGAAAATAGCGATCATAAGCTATACTTAATTTAAACCAGAATGACAAATGAAGCAGTGAAATTAAGTGAAACACTAAATAAGGAACCAACTGATTCAAAAAACGAAGGTGGAGTAATGAATAAATTATATTTAAGAAAATTAAGAACACCTTGTGAAAAACTATTTCAATGTACAAGAAAAAGAAAATACAAGTATAATATCATGATCAATTATTTTCTTTTTTTTTTTTTTTTTTGCTCTTTATTTTGTGTTTCTTTCTTATTGCTACTGATTCTAATAAGAAAAATATTTTAAATTCGTATTTATTCAAAAAAGAAAAAAAAAACGAATTGTTCACTTAGGTCACCTAACGATTTACCATACAAATAGAATTAAAGAAAATCACAAGCTACGCACTTACAACAACGCTATTGGACGCGCATGTCTCATCTCATATTTAAGAAGGGGTAAGTGCGAACCCTGGCTTAAACACAGACTGATTAATGTATTAAACCAAAATAAACTATGTAGACTATAAGTTATTATTACTAAATAAAAACAACTTACATTTGCTCACTTGGTCTTATTAAAAGGACAAAGAAAGAATCACAGACACAACTCTCTCAATCTTCAAATCACAGTTGTTCGCAAGACACGTGGGATATCACTGATTGCGTTTCATCTATGCAAGCAAGTGCTGATCTCTAGTATTAGGAATTATCCTAAGGCAATTACCTAACATATTTAATGTATGCCAGAAGTTTTTTCCTGCTCATATTCACATAATTTAAGGTGGACGCACTTACCCCGCTAGGTAGGGAAAGTGCGTACCTTAGAATAGGTGTCATAAACCAGGTCACAAAACCTATGCTTAGGGTTTATTTGACATATTACATGCTTGAAAAACTTAGTAAAGGATCTGGAAAGAAAACTAAAAAAAATATTGTGAGTGTACAAGATTTTTCAACAGAGCAGCATCCTTGAGAACATGAACTTTGAAAAAAAGTGTACGCACTTACCAGAACTCACCCTAATTGTTTTTTAACTCTGCTCTTACAGAGGAAGTATCGTCTTAATTATCACTATTTTTTTTTTCAAATTTTTGAAATTATTTATCTATCTAAGGTAATGGTTCCCAAAAAGATAAAGAGTGATAAATTTGATGAGGGTCTCCCCTGGGGTCCACCAAAGTTTGGAAGGGATCTATACCAATTAAAAAATTAGGGGGTGCTTGAGATGCAAGTAAAGGTCCACAAGCCGGAAATATATTTAAACAAATATCTAGATTTTTAAAGTAATACTTTTTGGCATCCTTAATATGTATTTCACTAACTGTGGACGGCATTTTTAAATTACTGCAATTTTTGGATCGAAAAATACATGAAAGAATTTCTTTTTTTTTTTTAACAAAGCGAATATTTTTATCGATCATATTAGAAAATGATTGTTAATATATTTTATAAATTATTAGTTTGAAAAGGCGATTATTTGGTCATTTAGCAAGAAACATTTTGAAAATACAATCAAAAATTTTAAAAAAAAAAGGTCGTTCGTATGCTCAAGTGTAATACTTTTTTTTTTATTTTCTTTTTTTTAATTTTCAAACAAAATGGGCAACACTTTTTTTTTTGAAAATAAATTGTTAATTAATGAATAAAATATCCACAAAGTTTTCAAAAATGATTAATTTTGTAAAAATTTAAGAAATACTGTTGTAAGGGCAATGTGACCTTTTAAACTGTAGTTAACTGTAGAAAATTTGCTGTTAAAGCATCAGATTCACTCTTTGCCATTAAAAAAAGGTTTTATTTTTCTGAGTTCTTACACTTTATGTAGTAATAGCATCAAATGTGCATTTTGTGCTATTTCAATTTTAAAGTATCAGTATAAATGTTACGACTTTTTTAACCTTCTGAATTTCCACCTCATAATAAATTCTATCGAACTATATTTCTTAGCATCGTATTAAAAATGAGTTTGAAGTTGCTGCTTACAAATTCAACATTAAGAGAGCGTTTCAAAATCCTTAATATAAATTTTTTCACAGTCGGGCAAATTTCTCATGTGCCCATGACTTTTCCATACATTCTACTTTCATATAATGATTTAAGAACCACTTGACGAAAAGACTTGGTCATTTAATACACTGTTTTTAAACGCTCGAATGTAAATATTAAACTTCCTTACTAATTTTGGAACTAGCCCATGTAGAGGATGTCCACGAAAAGCAGAAAAAAAATCAGCAAGGAGTCCGTTGGAAAAGCAGTTTAGGAATCTCTAATCTAAGCAAACATTATGCACTTGTCCGGATCGTGGCTTAATATTTTATACATTAGAGTAAATTTAAATTAAAAACAAAAATTTAAAAATTCAAGTCTTTCGGTAAATAATAGATTTTAATATCGAATTGCAATGAATAATGACATGAATAAGTTATCTTCGGTCCTTAACTTTTTTAATTTTACAGGTCATGGGGATGCCCGGTGAGGAAGTACTCAGTTTCTCTCTTTCAGAACAGTTTGTATTTCTGATATAATAGGGCAAAAGTCACCGATGAGGTATCGGCTAAAGAAGAACTATGTCCGTATCAGTTTCAATTTGTATTCTTGGACTCGTCTTAGTTAAAGGTGTACTTAGCCAAAGTAAGATTTTTATCATTTTGCGTAATATAACATCTGATGTCTTGAATGTTTAATATATTACATTATATCTATATTGGAATATCTAAAATAGCAGATATCAATATTTAAAACCGCTTTTTACTGATCATTTCTGTTTTCGTTTAACGGGAGTGCAAATCATCTTCCAAAATTGTATTTCTCTCTCTCTCTATCTCTTGGAATGAGCATGATAGAAAGCATCGACTGATATACTCTTTTTGACTTATTTCTTGTTTCAAAAGCAATCTTAAACGATGCACAGTTGCTACTTTATCTTCTTCACTACTGAGTGAACTTACTTTTACCGTAATTGTAAATGAGCTTGCTGATTAAACAACATTCGTGATCATTGCATATCTTATTTTGTGGTATATTAAACAACTAAGGGGTATGTTTTTGTTTGTTTGTACATCTTAAGTTTTCACTGAATAAACTGATTTGACACCTCTATTTTTACTATATTAAGTATAATCCCATAAATCTCACTTTTCCCCCTTTCATTTTGAAGCAATAAATTGCAATTTATTTTTTGAAAACCAAAATTCTGCTAAGGCACATTGTTATGTTTAGCTTAGATGAAATAAAAGTACGATTTAATCCACCTTAGAATTGTTCACTTTCATCCAAAGGGAGATTATAAACGAACTTTATTCATGCAAAAAACGACAGCTCAGTTATGTCATGAAACTGCAATTTCGTCTGTTATAAAATTATAAGACACTAATCAACAATAATCAAGATTGAAGCAGATGTCATTTCAACGAAGCTGAAAGTGAGATAAAGTAAATTTAGCACACCAACGAGAGATCGCAGCGATGTTACGGTTTAACTTGTAAATTAAAGGCAAAGCTTGGATTTTAGGAATAAGCTTCCACCCTTAAACCAGGGTTAAAGCAGAACTACATGCAATATTCAGCCCAGTTATGCAATCCAGAGACCGCAGTTTTTTTTTTTTTTTTTGTCGTGTGCCAGCCAGACTGGCAATTTGGGGTGCGCTGCTTCACTTTTCCAACTGTACCGTAATTTGGTGTGAAGTCCGACTTCCACAGTACACGCATGCCATAGGCACCCGTTTATATGGTAAGCAACCTTTCAGAACAACCCCACATTCATACAAAGGAAGGACAAGGACAGGAGATAGAAAGCACATCCATGACCAGGCCGGGACTCGAACCCGGGACCACTCTATCCGTGGCAGACTACTCTGACCACTAGACAAGGTGGCCGGCAGAGACCGCAGTAAATGACATCAAACAACAGTAGATGTATGGTGTACTAAATTTGCTTTAGCTACCAGTTGGTAGGCACTTTCAGCTTCTACTACAGCCTCTGAATGGCGTAACTATGGCTGTCGGTATATTGCATATAGTAATGCTTTAACAGTGGCTGAAGAGCGGTTACTTACTGCTTAATACTCAATTTAACCCAAGCTTTGCCTTCAGTTTACGTGTTAAACCATACCACTGCTGCGGTCTCTGGCTGGTGTGTTAAATTTATTTTAATTACCAGTTTGTTGGCATTTTCAGCTTAATTGAAATGCCGTCTGCCTCTAGCTTATTATTGGCTATTCCAAACTGATGAATCCGTAATATGGACGAAATTTCAGGCTCTGGATAGCATAACTAGGCTGTCGGTAAGCATTGCATGTAGTTGGGACTTAGCCCTGTCTTAATGGCGGTAACTTACTGATTAAATTTTTACATTTTATTCAAATTAATGCACATATTTTTTACTATTTAATAGCAGTTTTTGTTCCTTCTCGCTTTAGTATGTGGTGTACCTGTGGCGAATACTTTGAGCACTCGTATCATGAATGGAATAAAAGTAAAACAAGGTGATTTTCCTTGGATGGTAATGTCGAAGTTTTTATGTATCTCAAATTACAGTTGTTCCCATTCGTTTGATTCTCGTCATAATGTTCTTTCTAAAGCTTACAACTTTAGTAAAAATTATCGACTGAGGTATCTGTATATTAATTTTCAGGACACGAAAACTAAAGTACATTGCAAAGTCTTACAGAAGCGAAGTTTTCCTTTCTGCTTGCTTCAGAGAGATGTATAAGCTTTGACATTTATTGAGGAAGTGTAATTTGAGAAAAAGATATTTAGAGGATAAAAATGAATTACGAAATGAATAACGAATAAGCGATTTTTATTTGTTGTGGCCAAAAATTACTCTTAACTAATTTCGCTGTTCTTTTATCGACTACTTTCGAAAAAAAACTACATAATGCAAAAAAGCGAATTTGCTTCAAACAAACTTCGCTGAAAAAGTTTTTACTAAAGAATATGAGCAAAAGAGACTACTGGTACTTCAAGAGTTTGTTCTGAGATACTCCAAAAAAATCATACATACACATACACACATGCATATATTATGCACACATTATTTATTTATTTATTTCATATCGAAAAATTGAAAATGTTGTAGGGAATATGTTCTTGGTATCAATTCCTTCTTGTCCAACCCATACACGTGATTCATGCCGGCAAATAGTGCATTTCTTAGTTTGCATTTAATCTATCTTTCCCATGAACACAATATTGTAGATTTTTGCAATAAATAAATAAATATATACATCAATAAAACATTTATCTCTCCTTAAAATGTTTTCTCAAAATGTTTACTGGTCCATGGGTCCAAAAAAATGAAAAACGCTGGTCTGAAAAACCAAACCTAGGCTTTGGTGCTTTCGTTTTATTCGATGTAGCTGAGTTAGGTCTTTTTCTTCATTATCTAATCATCTCTTCGGGATGACCATTTATAATTAAAACCGACCAGATCCAAGCACAGCATCTAAGGAATCAATGAATGCAGGCAGTGAAATCGCTCCCCCCCCCCCAAAAAAAAATCCTTACAAGCTCAAAAATCGCTATTTTTGGGTCAATGCGGGAATTCCATTGATGTTTTAATCTGTGATACCGATGATATGAAACACCGATGTTTTCCACCGATGTTGCAGCTATAAATTATTATTATATTTTAAAATTATTATTATTATTAATAATTTTTATTTAATTTGTAAATAAATGGCTGAAATGAATGAAAATATTAAAGTACACAACAAAACTCTAATGGGAGTTTTTAGGGACTTTCCTTCGAATTGTAATGGAAAATTTTAGAGAGTAGTGAAGTTTAATGAACTGTTGTCTGGAAATATTGTGAGGGGTTTTTCTGCACATTTTGACTAAATAAAAAAATGAAGAAAAAAAACTCTTCTTCTTTGCTCAATTTTCCTATACGGTAGCCGTTAGATATTTCTTATAAATTTTTTTGAATAGGAACATGGCATAAGCACTGCTACTATATTTTGAAACTTTCAATATTCGAATAGCACAGAAATGAAATATAGAAGCATGAAACATGTCGTCCAAAACTATTTTGATTAGTCAAAGCTTGAAAAAAAATGTAACAACTATTCCATTTTGCGTTTTGTTTAGTACGTTTAATGTGATTTTCCACTTCCCTTTCGACTTTTTTTTTTGGAAAAAATTGCAAAAAAAAAAAAAAAACACATTTTTTAAAAAATTTAATTCTGAAATACAAAAAAATGAAGCAATACAAATAAAATATGTAGGTTTCAAGTTGAATTTTTATTTATTTATAGGCGTAAAATCAATTAGTTTCACCCGAGTTTTCTCGGGATAAAAAAATATTTTTGAAAAAAAAATTGAACCGACTTCGGAACTTCACTCAGCAAATGCTCTAAAAAGTACAAAATAACTTTATTCTTTGAACACCATCGATACTACATTTAAACATAAGTTTTGAAGTCGGCGCAAAAACTATAGGTAAAATGATGTTTACTATATTTTGCCAACATTTTCAGAGAAATCATTGAAAATTGAGAGCTGAATATTTGTACCATTGCATAAATACGTATTTTTCAATGAATGCGAATGCGAATAAAGAACCTGGATTCATTTAAATTTATATTTTTGAATGATTCTCTTTAGCTTTTTTGCGCCGACTTCAAAACTTATGTTTAAATGTAGTATCGATGGTGTTCAAAGAATAAAGTTATTTTGTACTTTTTAGAGCATTTGCTGAGTGAAGTTCCGAAGTCGGTTCAATTTTTTTTTCAAAAATATTTTTTAGTGTAAATGTACATATGAAATAAGGTAATGTTTCCATTGCAAAACTTCACCTAATTTTCTTAAGTAAATGCTTCATAAAATAAACTATGTAAGAAAAAAAAAAGAAAGTATCAACGCGTCTAAAATTTTAAACGATTGACACTAAAAAATAATCCTTGTTATTCTCTGGTATTTATTTGTGTACTAGTTTAATTAAAGGCTAAATATTAACGGCTTTTCAAGTTTCAAAACAACACTAGATTCTCGCAGTTCATAAAATTTCACGACGTATTACATAGGTGGCCCGCTAATGAGTTTTATGTTTGATTCAGTTAAGCCTTCATTCACAATTTTCATGATCATTATAATAACTGTTTCATATTAATCACGTTCTGTAACAATGGATTTCATATTTAATCATTTAGGACAAATCGCTTTAAATTTGAGCAAAAATTTGGAGATTTTCCTCATTTTCTTCAGAATTCCTTTATCAAACCTTATGTAAATTAAGACTAACAAAACCTGAAATATTACGAATCAATCAGTACCTGGTACGACTTTCAGTTCGTTGGAGTTGAGGAGAAAAAAGCAGGACATAGAAAGATACTCGGTTTAAAATTTTCAAAAAGACCATAGAAAGGAGTTTCATTATGCAATCCAGAGAAGCCTGGCTTTCAAAATGGTCATTATTACGATTACTGTGATCCCAATTTCTTTTTCGAAAGATTTCTGCAGGTTCCCGTTATCGAACCCGGACCACGAGAGGATGGGACCAATCGGAAAGAAAGACCTTTCTAACAAAAAAAGAATTTTTGAAATCGGTCCAGGCGTCTTCGAGTTATCTTGAAACATACCGAAAAAAAAAAATTCTCCGACGAATTGTATAACCTCCTCCTTTGTTGAAGTCGGTTAATAAGTACCTGCAACTCATACGAGCCCGAGATAACTCGGGATAATCAAGCAAGCGGTTAATAATTACTTCATTAAAAAAAGACTCATGATATCTATTAAAATGGTGTTAGAGCCTTTGTCTCGTTATAGGCTGCTTTGATGTTGAGGACTCATGACGGAGAAAGTGTAATATGCTCTGCGTTTATGATTGACAGTCGACATGCCTTGACAGCAGCCCATTGTTTTGAAGACTTTGATATGTCCAGGTGAGTAAAGACTTTTAAAATTAGTCATTGTAAAAATGAAAATTTGCCTGTAGATGGAAAAGACTTTTTGAGGTTACTGAATTTCAAAAAGTACACGAGAAAAAAATCCTTTTTGTTATGCTTTCATAAAATTATTGATTTTATTAACATCAGTTTTGGATTTAAAAAAAAAGTTCAATTAGAAATATTGCTCATTTTTTGAAATAAAATGTTTCGAAGTATTAATGTTACTTTTCCTTTTGAAGGGGTGTGAGAAATTTACTTCTCAGATGATCTTATAGTTTTCATATCCTTTCGATTAAAGAGATTCAACACTGCGACTTTTTTAAAGCTTTAATTCCTTTATTTTAAGATTTGTCAACCTTCAAAAATTTCTTCATCTGAAAAAAATTTAGAGCACGCAAAAAAGTTTTTAGCGTTTCATAGCATCTATTTAATATTGATTTTTAAAGGGCTATATGAACGGTTCAAAGTTGAATTAAAAATTGTTCAAATATCAAGTTCAAGCACGGTAATGCTATGTTCTTGCCAAGATCTTTCAAACAAAAAAAAATGTGATCAAACCGGACAGTTCTCTCAAAAATTATTAAGGGAGGCAGATTGCTGCACCGGTTCAAATTGAACGAAAAATTGTGGAAATTGAAAAGTGAAATGGAAGAATGAAGTATCCTCGATAAGATCTTATGAGCAAAAAAAAATTTCTCAAATCGGACTGTTAGTTCAAAAGTTATTAGAAGGGGACAGATAGACAGACCGATAGATAATAATTTTTCCCATAACAAAAACCTACTTTCCCATTTTTATATTCTCGATATTTATTTAATTATTTTATTCCTTTTTGGCTTTTTTCTTTGGACTTTGCGAAATTTTTAAGATGCATGAAGCCACTTGTTGCTACTGCAATGCAAAAGTTGCTACTGCAATCATGTAAACAGAAATTTAGTTTGAAAGATAAATTTTTCTCTTTTTAATCGAAGTAAACTAAGTAGCCAATATAACTGTTTTCAAAAAGTCTATTCTAATAAATGAACAATTAGAATATTTAGTACCAGCAGCAGCTAACTCAAAAGAAAAATGTTATTTATAACAAATTTTATGTTATGCAGGATACAACTTTATTCGACACGCATCGGCAGCATCCACCACGCCAATGGAACGAGATACGACATTGTAAATGTCGTTATACATGAGGGATACCAACATCCATTAGTTTATGATGACATTGCAATGCTTACACTCGACAGAGATGTACGATTTCGAGGGTTTTATCCAGTTTGCCTGCCATTCGAACAATCGTCCAGACATAACCTGCAAACAAGACAACTTACTGTTACAGGATGGGGAGCTGATAGATTAGGTAAGACCAAAATTTTCCCATTCTTGTTTGTGCAAATATGCTTTAATTCTTTTCAATATTATTATGCACGTGACTATTCACAAGGTTTTCTTTATTTTATGAGCATAACACTAACGTTATTCTAATACTATTCACAAGAAATAAAACTCATTACTATTACTTGAGTTTCCAAAAACTGATTTTTTAAACTATTTTTTTTCCACGCGTTTTTGCATAGTCTTATTCATCTAGTTATTTATTTCAAAAACTAACTTTTTATGAAAGTAAAATCCATTCCTAAATTTGTTAAGCAAGATATTACGAGAGAAAAAAAACACTTTGGTAATAAAAATAGTCTGAGCTTATGGGTTGTGCAAACTGCTCACCAACCACTGTTCGCCGCATACGGCGATTCACTCACCAACCCGGCCTCGGCTGCTGTGGCTTGGGATGTCAAAAAATTGGCGACAGCCCGTGTGACAATTGCTGATTTTAATAGTAATAAATTTTCGATTTATATCTCCGATTACGTTATTGATTAGAGGAATGAGACAGGGCGGAATGGCTTTTTCAGGACATTTCGAACATAACGGTTCCTGTATCGGCCAAGGAGACATTTACATCCGAAGAATATAGGGTTGCAGACACCTACATACACACACACGCGCGCGTACAGATTTTAATTTTATAGATAACGAAGAAGAAGAAATTTTAAAATGTTTGGTTTAAGAAAGAAAGAAAATGAAACTATCATATATTTTTATTTTTTTAATTATTTTTGTTATTTGGCAAAAATTATAATTTTTAATAGCAGGCATCAATATAATAAGCCTGATATGCATTTATATAAATTTATCTAAACTATCGTTAGTTGTTAATTTCCTTTAAGAACCATTTCTTTGAAATGATGTTCATTAGTTTTTTCTAGATGGCGAGTCAAGTCCAGTGTTAATGCGACTGTCCTTAATGCCAGTGATTACCAACAAAGAATGCAATAAGATATATAAGTCACCCACATTCAGGAATAAAATTTCCAGAGGAATTACACCTGGCATCTTATGTGCTGGATTTCGTGAGGGTGGTAAAGACAGCTGCCAAGTAAGATTTTGGTTTCTAAAAAAAAGTCATAAAGTGTATAATGTTAAGAAAAGTTACAATGCTTACACTTAGACTCGGCATTGTTTATTGGAGGGGGGGGGAATTCAAACCAGGATTGCGGTAAACGGGCAGGATAGTTATGATCGATCATTGGGTTCTCTTCTCCTAACTTCATTCCCATGTATGATTTGCAACATGATTATGTATGATTTGCAACATAAGTATAATTTTTGCCTGATTTGATTCTTTTTTACAAATAAGGTTGTAATACGAGTACATGCATTGGCAATTGCTCAAATGGTATGTAAACCGCTGAACAACAAATTTTATCAGCGACAAAATTCTACTGATCGTTTCCATTTTTACTAAACAGTTTTCAGCCTAAAGTAACTAGAAATCATGCTTTCAGTGGCTCCATCTTATAGAGCACATTCAGGCAACTGGAACACTTTTTTGAATTAGAATGTTCCAAACGTGTTTCTAAAGTCTGATGGGAGTTCACAGTGCAATGTTTATACTGCTAAAAAATCTCCGATGAAAGCTGGGTATGGTGCATTCATTGGGTGTGGACGTTGGACCCTTAAAAGCTATTTTGTCTGTTATCATTTTTTTTCATTATTACACTAATAGTGTGGTTTCCCTGGTCAGTATTGTTAACTCTCAAGGATTAAAAACATCAAATTTGTAGGAGGTGGTGGACTGCAGTAAAAACGATGGACAAATCAAGACTTCCGAATCTTAACGTCCAATTGAACCATCAGGAAGTTCGGCGGGAGTTTTGAGTTAAAATTTATATCTTGTTGTCAACAAACAGTGGTGATTTAGGGGGGGGGGGTGATGTTTTGCTTATGTTTGATCATAGCAACTTAGGTTCGCTTGTTTTCAGCCTGAACTGAAGTGGACTTATCCAAGGACAGCACCAACAATGCGGGGAGTGAATCGTTTAACTAAAAAGCCTATTTCTCTGATAAATCACAAAAAAAAATTGTAGTTAATTTTTCGAAAAGTTTCATAAATGATTAATTATTGACTTTTTTTCTTAACAGGGAGATTCTGGTGGTCCACTCATGATTCGAGATAATGGTCATTGGACGGTAGTGGGGATCGTGGGATTCGGATCCGGGTGTGGGAACCAAGGATTTGTTGGAGGATACACACGGATGTCTTTCTACATGAACTGGGTTCGCAGCAAAATGAAGACATGAACCCATGACCTGCTGGTGAAAAAATTTTTCAAGAAGGCACGAGGGAATAGAAAGGGAGCAAGGTCTTTGCATCTTAAAGTCGCAGTGTCATCTCATATTTAAAAATAAATGTTTTGAAAGCAAGAATAGTCTTGAGTGATATTTTTCAATGAACAGCTGTTTCAGGTATAAGTAATGGACGTTATTGTTCACAATGAGCGAGGCAAATAACTTCATATAATTTTCAATCATTGACAGACCCATAGTTGATGGAAAAGTTCAAATTATTATCTTTCCAACAATATTTTAGTTACAAGCTTCTTATTACACAACAAATTACTCGTTAAACTCAAGTTTAGTGGAAAATATTTTTCAAAATTTGCTTTTCTAATAAACAGATTTCAGGTTGTAGGCTATTACCTCTCAAACATAAATATATAACACACGGGTCATCCTACTTTCAGTATAGCAATGTCATGTTAAAGAAGTTTCACCATTGACATAGAATCAAAGTACACATTTCAATGAAACAATACTTCATAAATAGTTCACAACAAAATCGACTTAGTTTAATAAACTGCATGGTGTAATTCACACACATAAGATAGCTTAAAAACACACACACGAAAGCTCAATATGTATTTCACAATCCACTTGGAATAAAAATGAACCGCTCAAAATTTTATTTAGAACCTGGGTATTAATAAATTAAATTTAGCTATTTTTATAATTTCACTAGCTTAATAACCGGCGTTGCCCGGCTGCTTATTAATACAACATAGCATTCAGGGAAAATAAGTTTGAAAGAGTTCTATTCATATGGGTATAAAATAATTTGCATCAATCGTTCTCTTAGGTACAAACTTTGAAAAAAACTAAAATATTACAGAAAGTTAAACGTTTACAGAAAAATAGTCTTATCAAAAGGTGAAAATTAAAGAGAAATGTTGTCTGTGCTTTGCCGCGTCCACTGGCATGAATTATATGCACATGGAAGTGAAAAAATTGCATCAAATTCACCCGCCAAATTCAAAATATTAACTTTTCTCTATTAACTGTTCCCACCTACAAAGTAAAAATTATTATAACTCAATCTAATAAATCTGTCTGAAATAAATCTGTTTCTCGTTCTGAAGGCTTATCTCCATTACAGACGCAACTGTTGTCGCATTGCAAATTTGAAATTCAAATCCGTGGTTCTTTTTATAAAGTCCACATGAATTATGATTGTTTTTTACTTATTTCAATGCTAAAAGGAAATAGGTGAGCCTTAAATTGAAAATTCATTACTTTAATCGTAATCATTGTTGGAAAATACTAATATTTAAAAATCTTAAATTTCATCATTTTGAATACTAAAAGGCCTATCTCGATTACAATATAAATAGGCTAGATTCCTATAAAAGGGTCATTTTTTGAAAAAATTTTAAATTTGAGCTTTTTAGATTTTTTAAAATTTCAAGACCCCGCCTATGAGAATTCTAGGGCATCAAGGAACCTCTGTGTCAAGTTTGATGAAAATCTGACGCAAACCGTGGATTTGTATAGAGAACAAGTATATATATATACATACACTCATTTTTATAGATATAGATTATAGAAATTTCACAGTTAAAAAATTGAACGTGGAGTAACAAGTCCTTTTTAGTCGAAATAAAATGAATGATATTTATCCGAATAAAACTCATACCTTAACTATGTTCTTGAACTTTTATGCTGTTCAATATTTTATCGATCGTCTAACTACAGATTCACTTCTATGAAAAATCAGATGGCAGACTTTTTGCTAGTTATATCGATGCAATCATGAATAGAGTTATCTTCTTTAGTGTGTTTTAGGCTACGACTGAAAAAAAAATAAATGCTAAAGTTCATATATTACTTCTATTTACAGAGAGCAACCAATGTTTTTTTCAAAATCTTTTAGCTATTGAAAATACATTGAACACAAAACATCCATGTTGGAAAAACATTGATCCTAAAACATTGGTGGAAAAAACATCGAAATATTGGAAATATCGACATCGATGTCGCATTCCTAACACAAAAATAACAAAACAACAAAGCACGCTAACTACTTGACTGTGACCTTCACCCTCCTGCCTCAAAAGGATGAATGTTTTAGATGTCATGCAAAAACTCGTTTCTCGATTCCTCCAAACAAAAAATTAAGACCTAAAGTTGAAACATTGAAATTCTCTATTCAACCCCACAGGCACTAACGTAACTAAATGAAAGGAAGATTCAAATCAAATATTGCAAATTGTTCATTATGAAATAGTAAGGATAAGTGTATTGCCAAACCCGTCATTTCCAAAGAGGGAGCAAAATCATAATATCTACCCTTATTATAGAGCGATTGTATTCATATATTTATTATAAACACCAAAACACATACATTTAAAAATGCTTAAAGTTTCTAATGTCAAAGAAAATTACACCGTTCGCCGATTTCCCAAGAGATGGGTCTGCATTCCACCCCACAATGGTTGGGATAAGTTATGATTTCTCATATGCAATTTATTCTTTGCAGATATGCGTTTTAAATAATATCAGAAGATAGTCTCGTCATTTTGAATTTTTAAAGAAAGGAAGGGAAGGGGGCATACACACACGCAAAAATTGTATACTCAATGCAAGTTTTGTCTGAAAACAGCAAAAACTATACCCACTGATATGTAACACTAATTTTTAAACCCAGGGAAGGAGCAGTTGATCTCCTTGACCCCCCCCCCCCCCAAATGACGGGGGTGGGTTAACTCCCCACCTCCAAGCTTTAGTCCATTAATGCCTGACATTTTTTTTCCGAAGATATTTTATGTAATGGTTACAAACAGTGTTTAGTGGACAGGAAAAATAATTAAAAAAAATTATGTACAAAATAATTTTTTTATTAGGGAAAGAAAAATCGTCCCTTAAAAGTTACGATAGACCCCAGAGGGTACATACTTTTTTTGCTAAAATTTATTTATGCCCACGAAATAATAGTTAAAAAGACGTTTTATGAGAAGAAATAAAATCAGCAATTAGCATAAACTGGGAAGCTGGGAATAACTTTGAAAACTTAGCTTTTTTTTTCTTGAGATTGTAAACGATGTCATTTTTGATAAAGATCATATTAAAACTGCTACAGAACACACTTTACAATGGTTATGTGCTGCAATCTGTTAATAACGAATTGAAACAATACCAAGGTACTCACTGAACACTATTATTTGGTTGAAATGTTCATTTTCGGGGAAATTCAGACCCTTTTTTGAATTGACCCTAAAAAGGGGCGCTAGGCATTAATGGGTTAAGCCATGTTTTCAATCCTAGAATGGTGTTTTATATACATACACATAATGCCTTCAATTGTGCAACAATCTTCAACAGCAGAACTTCACAATGCATATCAGTAGTAACATTTTTTTTTTTTTTATCTACTCATTTCAAAGTCGTCTGTCGACTTTAGAAAATCGTTGCAACCCTGCCAATCACACACACACACACACACACACACAACCCACGCATATACTTGTCTTCACCGAAGTGAGCTGGCTATTTTGAGATGATTGCTAACTTTTCCTGTAACTGGACAAGCAGGCACGGAATCATTTCGGTTTGAAACTTCTTTTCTTCTTGTCTTTCGATCTTGCTATTACTGCTTAATACCGGAGGGTATTACTATGTATTTACCAATAGATGGCGGCAGTAGTAATCATTTTTATTTATTTTATTTAAGCAAGAGCTATGCTACAACTTCACGCAACTGATTTACTCGATGTGAATATATATTTTTTTTATTTTGTGTATAAAGACATGTTAGATTCTCTTAAATTATTCTAATTTTCAAAACTAATTTACGCTATGAGATTGTTCTGTCGACAGTTCATTGAATTTTACCTAAACGATGTGGTTAATAGCGCCAAAAGATTTGGAAATCAGCAATACAGGTTGTATGTATTTTTTTTACAATGGTTTATGTTTGTATTTATACGGATTCTTGAATGTCACTGCATGCACAGTTAATACTTTTGAGTCGGACAGAACTGATAGTTGAAGATCTCACGTCAAACTGAATAATTTTACAGCGAATACTAAAAATGTATTGCGCGCGATATTTCCGTCGTCACCAACGAAAGATTAGCAAACCTGTTTAACAATGCAACCCCACTCTCAATAAGTGAAGAAATGTTAAGGTCAAGTTACCTGATTATTGTATTCTTGTGGATGATAGTGCATGAATGAATTTTGAGTTTGTCTTATTAGATGCGCGGCCGGTGTTAGAGCTGAAGAAGTGGAAAATGCCTTTTCGAGGGATTTATTCTAAGAATAGTAGCGTTTTGGTTCTTGTGGAAATGTTTTGTTTTTAATCGGTTTTATTTTTATTTTTATTTATTTATTTATTTATTTTTTAATATAAATATTGTTTGAGTGCCTTATTGTGAAATACAGAAACGTGTTTATTAAGTTATATCAACATTTTTTTTAATTTAATTTAATTTTCTATTGTTCTCATTTTTATTTTCCCTTCGTTTCTCGATTAAATGAAATAAAAAATGTCTTTATTTATTTAAAATTGCTTTCCTTTGGTTAAAGAAAGTATATGGGCATATATATGAAGGTATTCACCTAAATAGATTTTTAGATGAACATGACCATTTTTTTCATGTTCCTAATTTCATGGGTGACGGAATGACATTTTTGATGAAAAACAAAAGTTTAAGTGAAATTATTAAACACATACTTTTTCTTTGAATTTCATCAGCAACAATTAAATAATGTAAAACAAAACAGAAAAAAAGTAATTTTTTTTTTTCCTTTTTTACGCTATTTTTTGCTTTGTGCCTTAATGACATTTTTATTGACCTAGCTTCGATTCTTTAATAAAACGCAAAAACTTTGTGAATGATCTATCAACTCATTTTTTTAACTCAGCCCTTTTAAGATAGAGAAGACAGACTAACTTTTAAGACAGAAGTAATTAAAAGAAATTCAATTGGATTTTTTTTTCAAGCATTGAAGTAAGATAACTAAGGTTTTTGCGTTGTATTGTAACGAAGTGACTGACGGAAAGACAAGAATTTTCTCAAGTCCATTTATTGTAATTAAAATGACCATAAGTTAAATGAAATTAAAAATGAGTGGAATTTTTTTTCCAACCATTCCAACAGAAATAGTTTAAAAAATTTATTTAATTATTATTTTTTTTTTCGTGAAAGTTATCATTTTCATGGAATTTATTTAATTGTTAATTTTATTTAAATAATCAATCAATATTTTTCCGTTTTGATTTTATTGTGCTTTTTTCAATATTTCTCCCGATCATGACTGCTTTAATATTTGGAATCAGCTTTTATATTCAACAGAATAGCTTATTTTGTTTGAAACACTACCAAGAAGATAGTTGAAACAGGTGCCTTTCTATTATTTCTGCAAAAGCAAGAACTTTCCACTTCAGAAAACTAATTTACTTTGACTATGAATATGAGTTATTGGTTGGTAATTCATTCATGTGTGCAGTTACAACTCTTATTGTTGCATTCCTTGCTGTTATCTCAATTAGCAGTACATCAATCTAGTGAAGCAACATTTTATGATAAGAAAAATTATTATGGTGTTAAAAAAAGTGACATAACATTGAAACATGGGAATATTATTCATTATATTTCAGAAATATTATAAAAAACCTTTTAAAATTGCATATTTTAAGTTATACTGTGAAGAAAAAGTAATGATAAAAATAATTACACTAAATTACAGAAAACTATCGTATAATACAGCAATAATACACAAAAGAATTTTTTAATCTGATGTAAAATTGAATAAAATATTTGCTTTTATATCCTACTTGAAATTATTTGAATATTGCTGTATTGCGACTTGAACTTAAAACTGACAACTGGCGATAGTTCAACATGGATATGTCTTATTTTAAACATGCAGACTATGTTCTAACCAAGAATTTAAAAAAATTATTTTGAAAGTGACTCAGTCTACATATTTATATGAATTCATACAAAAGCTAACTTTTATAGAGGAAGCAAGAAACTCGGTCAGACAGCACGCTCTCCACCGTTAAAATATACAGTATCATAATGATAATAATGCTTAAATTTTTCACTTGTACAATTTTACAGGTAGCGAGAATGTATAGTAAGGAAGTACTTGGCTTATTTAATTTAGAGAAGCTTCAAGTTCCTATTTAAAGAAGAAAATCAAAATTGTTTGCTGCTGTATCAACTAAAGAACTATGTCGACTTCAGTTCTATTTTTTATTACTGCACTCATATTGGTTAAAGATGCCCTCAGCCAAAGTAAGATTTAATATTTTTAACACATGATAAAATGTTTTTCCCATCTAAATATTGTAATCTTGCATGATTTCGAAGACAAAATCTATAGTAAGGTCTATATCACGGGCGGATACAAGGGAGGGGCAATGGGGGCGATCGCCCCTCCCTTGAAGGACTCTTCTCTAGCAGTTTTTCGACTGTGAAGGTCAAAATAGGCAATTTTACATGATCTTCGATGTACTATGAGAAGTAGTTGGGATTCGGGGCTCTGATCTGGAATTTTTTCGAAATTGAAAACCGAAACATTTGTAATAAATATGTGTTAACCAGGATATGTGGTAAAAAAGGGGGGTAAGTAGAAAAAAAAAACAATCGCCCCTCCCTTGGAACATTTCTGGATCCGTCCTTGGTCTATATACAGCATAGAGTTTATATGGTGTATAATGAATATGGTCATTCTTCTTTACAAGGGCAGGCAACTATGGTACGCAGTTTCTGAAATGCACAATATGGGATACATGCCGCACCGTGTTTAGATATACCTGCCGCAGTTTCTTTTTACGGGATACCGCTAATGCTATAGTTGAACTTTATCTAATCACGTTTCAGTATTATGTAAGGGCCCTGCTCCACATCAGCGGAAAACGCGACCGAAACCGAAGGCAGAAACCAAAAATCCGGGTACTTTCCATAGGAATACTATTTAATCCATTTTGCGTTTCGGCTTTACGCTCGCGTTTTCCGCTGATATGGAGCAGAGCACTTACTAAATTTTATATTACTGGAGCAATTTTTTGAGGCTGGGATTTGATCAGTACATCAGTTATTTTCTTTTTCTTAACAAAAACGATTTTCGAAATCATTTGGTTTAGACATTAGCGAAAAGTTAAGAGCTGGTACAAAAATACAACACGAAAAGAGGCAAATGCTTCAAGTAAAGCACTAATCAGCATACCTCAAGTCAATTCAAAGGATGCAGGAGCTGAAATTAGCAAGGTAAAATCATCATCACTTGCAAAAAACTTGATTAAAATATCTCATTCCGAGACTTCCTGGCATAGAAAAGCACAAAAAAGAAAACAGCTGTACTCATAGTCACTGTCAGAAATGCGAATAATAAATTCAGAAAAACTCCAAAAATGAAAAAATATAATATATATATGAATTTAATTTTCGGTTAAGTTAAGATCACATAAAGAATAATCTGAGTAATGAATGTTCAAACATTATCAGGTTCATTATACTGCAATCATTGAGTTTCTTTTTGTTTTTACTTAGAAAATAATATTTCAGGTACTTCTTGTTTAATTCGACTCGTATCTCGAGCGCGGCATAAATCTCGTAAACTGAAACGTCTTACATTGATCATACGGGTGATGCAGCGCAGAGTTAAGAAAATAAATCTAATCAATTATTTTCAAAAAAAAACTGCCGCAATAGATATGTTTTATGATCGCCACTAAATAGCACAGAATGATTTATTTATTCTTTTATAATTTTGTTTTAATTTATTTTTCTTTTGCACCACGGCAACTTACAGAGCTGCAAAAAACAAAACTGTGGCTAAACTCCTGAATTTACTGTATCCGATAGTAAAATTATGTTCTATTATCTTCTTTTATGTAAGATTGCGGTGCTTCTCCGGCGGAGAATAGCTTTGGCGCGTTTATCATGAATGGAGAAAAGGTGGCACCAGGTGACTTTCCTTGGATGGTAAGCTCAAATTTTATATATTTACCCCATTACAGATATTTTCATTCTGTTTAAGCGTATCAATATCATTCAAATCAAATCATCATCAATCAAAAGCAAAATCAATCAAACAAGCGTTTACAATAATACGGATTTATTACTTTGTCGTATTAAAGTATAACATTACAACATTGAAGAAAAAAAACCTTGCTTTTTGACTTTGATGAGATTCACCGAAAGTTAATAAAGGTATTATAAAAGACTATTTATTAAAGGTAAAAAACAAATGATAGTGAGAAGGCGCCAGAAGATTTTTGATGAAGAAATTTTTTTTCTTCTGGTGTTATTATTCCTTTTCCCCCTTAATATGCACTATATCGGCAGGATTTTATCCAAAGGGTCGTTTGGTTATAATAAGATATGTTTCAATACTGATGAGGAGTTTTTTGAGCATACGTAAGAGATTATACCTCATCCACATTTCTTAAATGCATTTTAGTAAATTAGACGGTCTGGCAACGTAGCATATTAATGTCACACACCGAAACCCACCAATACAAACAAAGACATTTTTTACCTTGATAATTTTTCTAAATTAAAATTTTAAAATTTAAGCACAGGTCATCTTTGGTATCGTTAAGAGAGACAATATGAATTCGAAACTTCTCCCTCGCAATTTTTTGAACAATTGTAGCGCTGAAAGAGTAGTTTGAATCTTTGGTGCTGTCAGGAATTTTTTCGAAATTTAAGTTCCAAAAATGCAATTTCAGGCTACCTTTGATAAGGATGGGATTACGCTTCCCCCTTCTTTTCTCCCATTCCTACACACACAAACTCCTACTCACACGCACACACATACACAAGCACAGCTATCGCAATTCGTGATTGCGAAAAACATCACTTGAATTAAAGACGTCAAAATTCAAATTATTATTATTATTTTTAATCTATTCATGTTCTTAACTAAGAGTTGCCGTAGTTATCTGCGGTCACTGTAATGGTGTATATTTTTAATGCTTGAAATGTATATTTCGTATGCGCTCTTTGCTAATTAATATTAATAATTATTTAACTCATCCACATTTCTTAAATGTATTTTAGTAAATTAGACGGTCTGGCAACGTAGCATATTAATGTATGGAATAGGATATTAAAATATTGTAGGATATTCCTAGATAATATTTTAATATTTCTTATAATTCTCATTGAAATTATATTTTTTGACATTT